>JAXCLQ010000010.1:8625237-8644547 GCA_035584115.1 Cedrela odorata | reverse complement strand
GAAAACGGGGACGGGGGATTTTGGATTTTGGAGGAGACACTTTCATCTTTAACTCCCATTTCTTTTTTTTTCCCCTTTTTTTTCTCTCATTTTTTTTTTGGTTTCTTTTTCTCCGTTTTCTTATTTTTATAATTTTCTGTTTTCTTTTTCCCATTTTCCCGTTTCGTTTTTCTCATTTTTTATTTTTATTTTTATAGTTTATTAAAAATTTTAAATAAAAAAATATTTTATTATAAATACAAGATAAAATTTATTAGTGTATTATAAATAAAAAAAATTCATTACAAAATGAAGTAAAACTTCATAACAAAAGTAACATAAATATTTTATTTTTTGAGGACATGATTTTAGATTTTAGATTTAAGGTTTTAAAAAAAATAAATTTTATATAATTAAGTTTTCAAATAATAAAAAAATTAAAAATATTTTTTTAGATGAAATAGGAAAATAGGGACGAAGGGAGGTCTTTATCCCTATTCCTATGTCAATTTAGGGTGAAAATCATCTCATTTCTATCCATTTTTCTATTTTCTTCTAAAATTTTCTCTCCAAATGAGATTGGGATCGCAGGAGAATAGAGTTCGGAGTAAAATGTACAACCTAAATGGGACATGGATACCTACACAAATAATAAGATAAACTAATTCATTACTATTAATCAAAATTTATAAAAATAAGAAAGCAGAATACCTGATGATCAATCAGAACTGAAAAATGGAGAACTAAAGTGTGCCATTTTCGTACATATCATGTCTCAAAATGGGAATAATTGCAAGTAAGAATAGTCTAAGCCTTGCAAATTTGCTTTGAATTAAGAAAATGGAGAAATAATTCTGAACCATTTCTTATGTTGTACAACATCAAGTTTATACACGTATGTACTTTATGCATAAAGATATAGAAGTATAGAAGCATTTAGGAAAAATCACACTGTGACCAGTCATTTGGTTAATTAATAATGAAGTATTTATCAGCACCAAAAGCATCATGAACTAAAAAGTAAACACATACCGAGTGAATGTTCTGTGGATTGTAATAAAAAGCATCAACAACCACAAATATTCAATCGTAATCAAATGAGAGATGCAAATCATACTCAGAAAATTCTTCTATAACAAGCTCACTCATGATGGTTGGACTACACATCACTGAAATCTCAAATCTCAAGCACCAAGTCAATAAATTAAGCACTGCCCACCTCTAGTCCGAAGCACTTTTAGCAACTGATCAAGATGCTCAGGAGGATTCGTTGCTGCTATATCTTTGATGAATTATACATGGCCTGCATTTTTCATTAACAAATTATCAGGTAACCTAAATTCAAAACTACTATAAGAAATGTCTCATTGGATGAACTATTCAAAATTCAAAAATCAAAACTTCATAATGAGGTTCCAATAATTTTCTTTCAAAAAAATACAGGTTATGCATGACAGTGAACTGGGTCTCAGTTATGCATAATATATTTTGAACTACATTACAAGTTACAAATGAGTCTAAACAATCCCATCACCATCTTTAGTCCAAAGTTAATAACTTCAAATCTAATAGGAGTAATACGGAATGCAAATGGGTTTAATATTAGCATAATTAGCGTGACCTTATACATATATAATACAACTACATCAAAGAACAGGTGTACACGTTAGACAACCAATTAAACACAAGTGCAGTTCGAGTAAAATGAAAAACATAAGCTAAGAAGAGAAAAAAGAGGGTAGACAATGAAAGAAATATATAGTTACCAGAGCGCTAGGTGTCACAAGGGACTTTTTATTATATACTGCAACCCTGTGATGCTTTAAATCTTTTAAATCACGTTTAACTAACATACTTAAATTTTTTGCAATGTGAAGAATTATCTATTTTTTTTCTTTTAACGTACAAAATAAAGAACATAATGACATATGAAGGTAAAACCCTTCAACATTTTCTTTTTCCTTCAATATTTTTTTTATTTTTCTTCAAAAAATGATTATAAAACTAGTGCTTTCAAAAACTCATCTTACTTGAATTGCTCTCAATTTAACTTATGTGTCTTATGAAGATATTTATTATCTATTTATAGTTACAAGGTGCAACCAACACTCCTAGTTGTTAGCCTTTATATGGAAGTTAATATTATTTTGATACCTCATTAAGATAAGAGTAATTATTCTAGAACGCGGACTTTTTGTTGGGTCTTCCTAAGTACCCTCGTCATTGTCTTGAATTCTCTAACTCAGTCCGCGATTGTTTTCATCCGCATCTTCTTCTTTAGTCACTCATTATACAACCTAACTCCATTCTCTAATTATCTACACATTTTCCACTACATCTTATGTTACGGGCTCATTGAATGTATATCGGCAAGTTTGTCTACCGATATTATGGTCACATGACACCTTTGTATCGTCGAAGTCCATGCTCAGTCTGTCACGCGTCCGCTTTATGCTTTCATCTCAATTTACTGAGAATATTGCCTTGTACTCTTTTTTGCAGCCTTCCATATAAGAAATTGCGGCAAAAAAACCTTTTGATTGTTGCGCAATCTCGTGTGTTGTTGCACGCCTCAATGTTAAGTGGCGAAGAGGGAGTGCAGTAGCACAAGGAGCTCTGTGCATCGCTCCCATTAAACCCATCTTTATTTTGCAGTGCAGCCTCTGCAACGGCAACCACGGCCTAGTATTTCTTAAGGTGACACTGAGGATAAGAGCCGGACATGCTTAACTCATCCAGGACCATTCATTGCTTCTGGTTCCATATGACGTTTCATTATTATTTTAATTACAAAAATCATACTTTTGAGACCCCAGTTTTCAGAAATAGCGAATTCCGAAATTTGTTATAAATTTAGACAAAAACATCATTCATATCAGTTTATTAAGAGAATAAATTAAATTGCTATTTAGAAAAACAAGCTTGGAAAAATTTTCTATTTCTTATTAAATCAAATTCCTTTAATGGAATATAAATGTTAAACTTCTGTATTACCTCAGGCAATTTTATCCGTTGAATCAATAGTGCGATCAAATTTTCCCTTTAATTTTTTTGCAAAGATAATTTCATAATCTTAATTCCTTACTACTGCCCAAAATAAAAAATTCTTTACAAAAAGAAAAGATACAGAATCTGATATCATCTCAGCTTTTTGCATATTCATGATGGGGAATAACAAATGGGAGCAAATCAAGTATACAACAGTAAGAGATGAAGAGTTTGGGTAATTGTTTTCCCTCTAAATGCAAATGACTCTCCCTTGTATAATCGTGATCTGTAAACAATTCCATCATGAATCGTTTTGTGGGATTGAATACTATTCTACAATTTGGGAAGCAATTTCCTAATAATACGTTTTGTTGGAGTTTAGAGCCGCTTCCTTCATTTCAAGTAATGCATCTTCAAAGCATTTGGCAAGAAATTCTGGGTCAGGGATGATATCTTTGGCTACCAGGATTTGCATATCGGCTCTTCCAGCATAGCTCACCATGTGCATTGTAAGCGCCTGCAGAAATACCAACCAAGGTAAAAACTTTTTTTACCATGAAAATTTTAAAGATTGCAACAAAAACTTTGTAGAATAGACTTGCCTTATACTTATCAAAATCACAATAACAAGAAATTAAGGAAGAAAAAACTGAAGCTAGAGGCAGTACATACATGGGGCAGGCTATTAGTATTTGCCCTGAGGTAAGTCACAGGATTGCCGGCAAGGGTAATCTCCTCTCCAGGGCCAACAATATTCGAGATTGTGAAACTTGTATTACAAACAATCCTGTAATTAAGCATGCAAGCAACCTACAATATTTAAGAAAACAAAACACAGATTACAAATCCACCAAGAATGTTAAATATTATGTAATAAATTTAACTGGGAAAATGCAAAATTCTGTGCTGGATGATCAATATGTTTTAATTCTATTCTCACCTTTGCGCCTAATGAGGACATTACAAAATCTCCGATTTTGTACGAGAAATGAGCTTCTAGAGAGAGTTTCTTTCTGTCAATCATTGCCTTAGCTCTCTTCACATAAGCTAAGGGATCAGCTCCACCTTTGTGATAATAAGCAGGCAGCAGAAGCATGCCAAATTTGTTTCCCCACCGTGATCCTGAATTGTTTTTCATTAAGTTGGACAGATCCTGAACAAAACCAGCTCATTGCCATTTAATCCCAGTAAATAAAAAAGAGTTCCTTTTTAACATTTTACTGAAGTCATGCCCTAAATGTTAGTGTTTACATGAACAATAACTCTTAATCAATATATGCAATGCAACAAACCTGCAATCCTGGTTGTTGTTGTCTTAGGTTAACCATTGCTAAACCTGTTAATCGAAGTCCTTCTTGCATAGCTGATCTTGACAGAAATTGAACTTTAATTCATTAGTATTGCACGGATCATTACGTCATCGACATTTAATATATCAAATGTAGTTGTGTTGAAATCAAAATTTAATTACCATTTGGAGATCGGTGATCCAAGTATCTTGATAATCCAGATGATATCACCCCAAACAGAACATCATTAATTGTCTGCATCATTGCAACAAAATGAATATCAGCATTGCCATTGTTAGACTTGCTTCACACTAACTTTTACCTTTTATCTAACAATTTAAGTTCATTATTTAGTTAATTAATTTTATTATTATGGAATTAGAAATTAAATGCTTTGCCTTTGAACCTTCACCTTCACCTTCACCTTCTCATTCTATTTCAATCTAACGGCAAACATTAATAAATAAAGACAAAAATTACTATTAAAAACATCTGCACTGCACTGATGGTCCTATACTTATTGACTTTTAAGGAAAATTTGTACTTGAAAAATACTAAATGCTGCTCCTACTCACTCGGCACCGCACCTAACTTCACCCTGCTTAAATAGGCTTCATAAGTGCAACGGGCCCCGCCCACTCTTTTTTTGCCCTTAATTTTTAGACCCTCTTCGGCTTCCATAATTGATGCCAATCTATTCCCTTTCTTCTAAGGTTTTATGTAATACAGTAAAGTCTGACTTTTGATTCGTTACCTAAAAAGTATAATGAGAAATATTAAATTAGTTGCTCACCGCACCAGTAACAGCATTTTTCACCGCCTTCATGTCTTCCAGCCAGAATCTGGCAGTCGCCAGTCTTCTGGGCCAGAGCTCCACCCCAGCGCCGCCGCTAATCGTCGTCTTCCGATCACGAACCCACAAACTTCTCGTCACAAACTCAACAATAAAAACCAAACTAAACAAAACCATCTTCAAAAACCTCCCCAAAACCCCTCTCCAATCCCCTCCCACGCCGTCACTTTCCCTCCGTTTCCCAGCCACACCGACCGTAGGCAACGCCTCCGCATCATCCGCCCTCCGGCATCCCGCCAGTAACATGGACATCAACGAAATCCCATCACCCAAAGCATGATGAATCCTGAACACAGCACATTTTTGAGCCACTAAAACATGAATTTCCCACAATGGTTTATCCTCGTTCAACGGAGTACTAACCGACAACTCAGCTAAATAGTCATTCACAGCTTTCGAATCATCAACGTCGTCGCGATCCGTCTCATGGCCGCCGTCGACGACGATGATGTGACGGTCAATGTCGATCTGGGTTCTCTTCCAGTGCTCGAAACCGTGGCGGTCTCTGACCATGAGGCTGCAGAATCTGGGGTGCTTAACCATGCCAGAGTCCATGATTGCGGCCTTGGATTTGGGTATGTCGATGGGATTTTTGAAACCGACGACGCAGTGGATGATGGTGTTCATTTGCGGCTGGAGGAAGAGGCGGCCGGCGGGCGTGAGGGGCTCTCCGGAGTCGCGTCGTAGGGAATCCATCGAAGAGAAACTGGGAAAGTATTGATTTGTCAACGCAGAGAATGTAAGCACGTCAGTGAGTGGAATTTGTGCGGATGTGAAGAACAGAAGAAGAGACAAGAAGACAAGCGTGGTCCGATTATTTCTATGATGGTCGCCGGTCATTATTCGCTGCTTCTGACTTGTCGTTTTCAGGTCAAAGTTCTGACTTCTTGCATTTAATATTTCCACATGTGTAATTTAATATTAATGTACGGAATTTTTGGGGACTCAGATTTCAATGTTCACACGATTGCTTGAAGACACAAATCTGCCACTTGTACGCATCACCAACCACACGATTGCCGGCTTATTAACAAATGTGGGCCGTCAAAAACTCCACTCTGGATCAAAGCAATATCCTCTTCGTTTTATGGGCCGGTGTATTCAGTAAAAGAGTCGATTAAACAAATATTATTTCGAGGCCCACACGTAGTCGATCATTTGGATGCAAGTCCAAAATGCAGTCGGTCAATAAATTTGAAATTGCTTAGTAGCCTCCTATCAACGCTAAAACGCACCGTTTCAACCATACACGTAATTTTCCAATACCCCCGGGGCATTTCCATCATCTATCAAAACCCTAACGCGCAATATATATTCTTCAGTCTACCTCTTCGTTCGTTCCCCTCAGAATTGTCATTTTAGGGTTCTTCTCTCACGCAGTGTCTCCCTTGGCAAACCCTAATAAAATGGCGGCAACAGCAGTAGCACCCCCAGCGGAGTCAGTTCAGTGCTTCGGCCGCAAGAAGACTGCGGTGGCAGTCACTTACTGCAAGCGCGGCCGCGGTTTGATCAAGATCAATGGTTGCCCAATCGAGCTGGTGGAGCCCGAGATCCTGCGGTTCAAGGCCTACGAGCCAATCCTATTACTTGGACGACACCGTTTCGCTGGTGTCGATATGAGGATCCGCGTCAAGGGTGGTGGACACACCTCGCAGATCTATGCCATAAGACAGAGCATAGCCAAGGCTTTGGTGGCGTTTTACCAGAAGTTTGTCGACGAGCAGAGCAAGAAGGAGATCAAGGACATCCTCGTCAGGTATGACAGGACCTTGCTAGTTGCGGACCCGAGACGGTGCGAGCCCAAGAAGTTTGGTGGTCGTGGTGCCAGGGCTAGATTCCAGAAGAGTTACCGTTGAGCGAACAAAAGAAAATGACTTGTCGTTTTGCTCTTTTGGTTTGTTCACTTATTATTATGAATTTTTGGTATTTTGAGACTATCGAATGGATGTTAGTTTATGGGTTATTTTTATTGTCGCTTTGCTGTTACTTTAAGTTAAATTTTGTTAATGGATGATTATAGATGTTTAATGCATGTTTAGTGTCAATTAACATTCTGTTTGCATCATATCTGATTTTGATTATGTTGTTTTTGGAATATGTTATGGTTTACATATCAATGCTGAAGATTATAACTTTTTGAGAGGTATATTCTGCGATTTCAGTTATGTAGTTAGGCCTATGGACTATTTTAATGTTATTTTGGTATTGGGTATTATGGGAATTAGAGTTCAGTGATCATTTATGATTTTAATTTTATAATATCATGATAGTATCTAGCTTGTTTTGCTGTTATGTTAGCTGTATCTTTTGCATTTGTCTGGCCTGGTTGTTGTTTCTAGGTTATCATGGTAACACTTCTTTCATAATATTCTCGGTGTAGGGTTATTAGAGTTTATAGTTTCTAGTGGTTAACTGGAACTGTTGTCATTGCTATCTGTAGAACCTAGTTATGAAGTGGAGGATGGTGGCTGTGTCACCATAATAAGAGAAAAGGAAAAAAATAGTGTTTGTTTCCTGTTATCATGGTTGTGCCAACTGTTAATGTGCTATGTGATAAGGTCTGAAAGTTGTTGCCTTTCTTCATTTTGGTGTTGTCACTTAAAGTAATTCAAGGGATGATCATGTTTGTCACTTATATTTTAGTATTGCATAGGACAGAATTGTCTTAAGTAAGGTTGATCCTACCACTTCATGTGACTGTCCAATTACATAACATCACGTGTTGCTACATATATGCTATATATTTATGATGATTTTGTTGACAAATGTATATATAATATTATGTGGCAACATGTGGTGTTATTTAGTTGGATGGATGCATGATGACATGGCGGGGGTGACCTTACTTGGGACTTTCTTTGTTTTAACTTGTTGACTCCAACATAGGATGTTTTTGGCAGTGTGTTGTTTTAATTTTTCCAATTTCTCTCTATCAACTTCATCTAGTATCCCTTTTTTTATTTTTGGTTTCTTATAACATTATATTTACATCCTAGAGGATTTAGTTTTTTTTTACATGAACTCATTTTCCATTTCTTCTAAATGTATGTATGCAAACTGTTCAGCTCTCTACGTTAAAATAATAAGTTGCAACAACCAGAACCATAACAAAGAGTATTCTTTGTTATTTCTATTTTCAATTTTATTCTGTCCAAGTCAAACTAAAGTCTAAACTATTTGCTATTGATAGTTTATAGAGAAAGTTTAGTTTGAATTGGTTATGTTATTTGTAGAAAGTGTGTAAAAGATGGTCAAGAAGAATAATGTTTGTATGACGAATGAGAAGATAGTAGATTATGCAATGAGATGAATTCAGAATTCACAGTGCATTGCAAATTTCACCCTGGTTCTGGTTAACATGACTAGAATTCACCAGTTGACTTGTGTGTTAACAATTTCCCAAATGATCCTCTATGTTGCTCGCTAAATTTCCCGCCAAATTCTGGGATCGATTTGTATTCAATGAAAGATGATAAAGAGATGGGGTTTTCGGGAACTAATCTTTTATGATCACATTGATTTACTCCCTGCCTTGAAGGGCTGGTTGTGCTGCATTGGGTGATGGTGGGATGGAAAGCGGTTGCTTGATGTTTTGTCATTTCCCACTATAGGCATAGGCCGGATATCTTTTGGGTTCGATTTGGTTTTCTCTTCATCTTCAAATGAGTCAAAACCCGGTCAAAACTAAAAAAATGGGTTTTGTTGGGTTGGTTTTTTTCTTCTTCGGTCCAATGAGAATGAAAACAGATACTCTTACCTTAGGAATGTCATTAATCGCCGTACTCTGAAGATTTTTAGGGGATGTCTAGTATTGATGAATTTTGAAACCAAATGAGTTTGTCTAAGGGACATTAATAAGATGTTCCTTCATTTGCATGCAAGATCTAGTTCATTAACCATATCTATTGATAGTCTCCACCTATACTTGATGTTTACCAAATAATTTATTTATTGTAAATTATTACTAGTTAAGTTAGCTTTTTTGAATGAGTTTGTACCATTAGTTTTTATGTCTTATATGGGACGGGCATTAGAAAGTTAAGGATGAAAGAATATTTATGTTAGTTCAATGATATTATGTTATGTCAATATTCATAATTAATGTAAAACATAATTTTATTGGATTGTGATGTACGCATAACACCATATAACAGAAGTATTCTAGACTTTGTTAATGAAAGAGTTCCATACATCACACCTCTTGATAATTGGAGTATGCTGAAATGAACAAGTCTTGGTGACTTATGATTGACGAGGCCCTTCATCACCCCAATTTAAATCTTGGCTAAGTATTCAAATTTCATCCACTCTCGTACTAGGTATGTTTTTGCTTAAAGCGAAGGTTACATCAAAAAGGTCTTGGTTCATGCAACATTTAATTTAAAATCCATTGCAAAATCAATTTTTACTACCATTTAAGACACACCACACATTGAATGCAATCTTAGGGTCTGTTTGACGTAATTCTATTTACTTTTGTTTACGATTGTAACGATTATACTTAATTTTATAAATAAAATTAAAAATGTGTTTGATAATATTAATTTTTAGCAAAACACGCGCAAATTTAATCTAAATTTTGATATCTCATACTTTCGTTTCAAAACAATGTGGTATTAAAGTTGAATTTATATACAATATCAATGTCATATGTATTCTTTACAAATTCTTATACATATAAAAATTATATTTATATAAATAATTATAATATTATTGTATTATTATTACATTTTTTATATAATTTAAGTTCAAATATCAATTATTATGTTCTCAATTTAATATTTTATATTCTCTAACTTTAGATATTTGTACTATCACTTAAGTGTTTTTTTTTAATATCAATATTAAGACTTTATTATTTTTTAATATTGATATTTTTTCTTTACATTATCTCAAATGTCAACGTATTTATAATTAGTATTACACAAAAATATAAATATATTTTATTTAAAAGTATAAAAAAGTCAATAATATTATATTATATTTTTAAAAAATAATTTAAAAATGTAATTAATAAAAAAAAAGAAAAAAAATAATAGTGAGTTGGTGACCCAAATTTTTTCTTAAATAATTGAAAATGAAGAAATAGATATATAGAATACAAATTACTTAACAAGTTTTGGTGGGTGAGTCACAATCAATCAATGGGACACATCACACCCAAAACACACACATTTGACTAATACATCATTGAATATGTCGGCAGCTTTTTAAGAGAGTGCTAAAGTTTGGACTCATTAAAGAAGGTGTGCAACATTATAATGTCACATGGACATATTATAAAGTTTATTAAAATAAATTAAAGTTTTATTCATGACATTAATTACAAAAAGTAAGTGGAATTATTTGACATTAATATATTTTATGTAACTTATATTCTATATGTAAAATTAAAAATTAAAAGTATAAAATAAAAAATTAAAAATAATTAACGTAAAATTTAAAATAAATAACTTATAAAATTTACGATAATATAAAAATTAAAATGATTAACGTAAGTTTTAAAATAATAACATAAAATAAATTTAAAATAAAATTTTAAAATTTAAAACACTTAACATAAAAATTGAATATATTTTCCATTCAAAGACACTTCATCCAAACATGGTGTTCACTTCACAACAAAACTAACTATGTTGAATCACCATAATTTGATACAAGATTTGCTCATAAATTCACCCTTCATCAATGACAACAGTACAAATTATTTGCAATTTATATATTTATAAAAAAAAAAAAAATCACAGATAGCTTTATCTTTGAGGAAAGGATCATGTGCAGTCGCCCTTGGAGACTTGATTTAGGCATTCACTTGATCCGACGGCAGAGAGTGATTCCATCGCCAACAGGAAGCATACAGATTTCAATCCTAGGGTCGGCAGCAAGCGCCTTATTGAGCTCCAAAACGAAGTCTCTGTAGTACCTTACGTACTTCCTAAGGGGAGCATCAGCTGGTGCCACCACAGATCCGTTCCATAGGGTGTTGTCGTACCCGAGTACTCCTCCAACCTTCACCAAATCAATCAAACGCTTGTGGTAATTTAGGTAGTTGTCCTTATCAGCGTCCACGAATATGAAGTCAAAGGATCCATGGTTCTTTTCCTGAGGTTCACCACACGAAATCACCAATTATTCATTTCACTAAGAATTAAGATGTAAATGAAAAGAACAAAGAAAAGTAAATGGCTTCACTGTTTTAGAAGAATGGAAGCAAAAGCATGAATTTTTTTTTTTTTTTTTTAAGGGTTGATGGGTGTGGAGGAATTTACATCTTGGATCATTTGGTCAAGAACAGGTAAGGCAGGGCCTTCTCTGAAGTCGATTTTGTGAGCAACACCAGCTTTTTGAATTACAGGAAGACCCAACTCATAGTTTTCTTTGTTGATGTCCATGGCCAAAATCTGCAAACACCAAAATTATTAGATATCTAACAAATTAAGAATTATGGGATTAACTATATATAGATTATGATTAATTATATTAATTAATAATAACCTTTCCATCATCAGGAAGAGCAAGAGCTGTGGCCAAGAGAGAGTATCCTGTGTAAACACCAATTTCCATGGTGTTCTTAGCATTGATCAACTTCAGAAGCATGTTCAGGAATTGTCCTTCATCTGCTGATGTTGTCATAATGTTCCTGTTTCATCATTTCAGATCAATCAATACACCATAAAACTCGTACACAAATAACCCAGAAAAATAAAAGATCAAAAATCAGAATACCAACCAAGGATGCTTGGCAGTCAACTCTCTCAGCTCCTTCATTGGTTCAGGCTCTCTTGGGTACACACTTGTCTCAAGAATATACTACAACAACAACAAAAAAAAAATTTAAGGACCAAAATGAAGAATTTGGAAGATTTTTAATACAAGGGTGATAGTATTATTTGATTACCTGGTAGAGGGCATCGGTTTGGAGAAGGCTTTTGTGGCCAACTTCCTGGTGTCTGCTTTGTTGTTCTTGTCCATTAGCAGCCATTGATGCAAAGCTTCTAGTTGTTTTCCTCGTTGCTTTACTTTCGATGTTTGAGTTTTAGAAAAAAGCCTGACTTGATTGGAAATGTGAGAGTCGAGGGGTTTATATGGTAGGTGTGAGTCCGGTTTGAATTGGTTGGACCGTCTGCCAACCCGGTCGGGGGTTGGTGAGGTCTTTAGATAGCATGAGTCTTAGTCCATGTGAGACCCACTACGCCACATTCATAAAATCATAATTGACAAAACTTCTTTGTCTTTATAACAGAAATCTTGGTATTTATTTAGTAGGTAAAGTGTAAGATTAGGTAAAATTGGCAGAGCGTTTGTTGGGAGAAAAGGTATAACCGAAGTTGCTGGGACCAAATGGATTGTTTTTAGAATAATACAAGTGGAAGGAAGGAAGGAAAGCAGAGTTGGTAAAGGGTTGGTGAAGGCAAGAAGTAGGATGGATCTACAAATATGGGTTCTGTATTTTGCAGAAACAAGAGTTGGTGGCCACCTTGCTTGATCATAACTTTGATATTTGTTGTGTATTTTCTTTAAACATACTCTTATTTCTCCATAGACGAATAAAATAAAAATGGGTCCTTGAATTTATTTCAGTTTGACTTTTGAAATTGAATCCAATGATTAGTGATTTTTCTTGGGTATTAGTATTGGTAATTTAATAATTAGTAGGGTATTTAATAGGCGATGATTCATTAATTAATGACAGAAATCGTAGAAAACATGCAAGTTACCAATTAATTTAAGAGGGAAACTTCCTTATTTGTTGAATAGATACTCGTCTGTCAATTTGCTTTGGACCAAAGCTTTGTAGACTTTGAGCCAACAACCGCAGAACACCTTCAAGAAAAGGAAGAATAAAAATCCTTTTTAAGATGAAAGTGGGTATTGTTGTTGTCAATCTTTTCTCCACTTTTACTTACTCCATTTGGTCCAAATAAAATGATCCCAACCTTCTTCACCTACTCCATTAACATTGACTTTTCCAAAATCACTTCTTTAACATATCTGCTTTCTTCTTTTGTTAATCTCTTGTGCTTTTAGTAATTGAAGATGATAATTGTCCTTTGTAACTTTATTGTCTGTTCTGGGTGTTTTGTTTTGTCTCTTGTACATGAAATTAATGGAAGGTTAGATGGATATTATGAGCCAATTAAAGAAAAAGCACTTCCAGTAAAAGCAACTTTGGCTCCTTGGATATTTTGGGTGGGTGGTGTTGTTGCCAGAAGAGTGTTTAGCTTTCTGTACTCAGTTTCAGACATTGATGATTTATGTTTGGGATATTACCTATCTTGTTTGATTTAAAATAGAAGTGTTTGTAGCAGTAAAACTAAAAGCCGAGTGATGGAAATAGATTACAACTGTAAGAACATGAGATTAAACTCAAAATCATACAGGGGAAAACATTTAGAGGGCGAATCTGACGAGAGGACAAGCAAGTGTAAGAAGCCTAAAATCTTGAATTTTTCCACAACTGAAGGAGAGCTTTGCCATGCTAGCTGAACTGAAAATCTGTAGAATTGAGCACTCTGTAAATTCACTCAGCAGATGTTACACAAACAGCATATGCAGTCTGAGATTTTTTTTTTCTTTACACCCAGCAGCAAGTAACCAGGTAATGACAGGAGTATGTTTATATTTCTCAGATACAGAATCTGAAGCATCAGGTGTTTAGGCCATACAAGTAAAAAATACTAGACTAATGTCGAAGCCTCTCCTACCCCCATTTATACACCAATTTTTCGAGTTCTTCGTTGCCCTTGATCTGCTTGGAAGATGTTAGAAGAAGAAGAAACATCTTGTTCTAGTGTGCACATCATTTTAAGAACTGAATGCATATAACTTAGAGCATAAACACCAAACAATTGAAAATGGAAAGACGTTTTAGTGCCAAAAAGAGGCTATGGGTAGTTTTTCTTTAAACAAAGGACGGGAACAAAATAAAAGAGAAACACACACATACACAACACGCTCCAACTCAGTTCAACATAACCTGATCTTAGCATTACGGGGAATTAAATGCATCCTTATTTGTCTAATCTATCACAAATTATATTTTCAGTCAAATGCTAGGCCAAACGCAACTTCGGCCACAATTGCCGCCCATGCCTTCTGCTGCTGGGCAGTCTTCAGGTGGCAACAGCTGCTTGATCTCTGTTAGTTTTTGAATCATTTGATCCCATGTCGGTGCAACCTCTACCATCTAAAGAGTACATGCTTTCCTTGTTCTGTACTTTTCTCAAACACGTCTATCTTGAAGTTTCATTTGACTAACATACAATCTGTAAACAAGTTTCTTGACTGGCTTATAGACAGTACCATAAAACATACAGCGTTTTAGGCCATAAATGAAGTTGGTCAATTGCAAAAGTGAATAATGCAACACTGTAACACACTCAACTGTCATCTTTGTAAGAAAGGTACTGCAAAAGAATAGCATAAGCAACACCTATAAGCCATGGTTCAAAATTAAGGTTGAACACCTAAATGAACGAAGTTGCTTCCCATTCAATGAGTTTTCATCCTAGAATTCTAAATGAACTTCAAAATTAATCAAGTAGTTATAAAAGGATTAAGGGTATTAAAACAAACATAAATGATCATTTTCTCTTAAATTATTTCATTTCCATAAAAGCAAAGGTCAAGATTAATCTTCCTCTTTTTGCATGGATCAAGTAAATATGAGAGGCTGCTAGTTTTTTTCTGCAGAAGTTTGTTTGCAGGACATTGCTGGTTTTCCTGATGTGGGCAAAATTGTGATTAATTTTGTAATCACTGTTTTAAATGCTCCATTTCTCACGCAATTAGACTTCTGCTTACATTTGACACCGCCAGAGTACACCACTAGTATATCAGAATCAGTTTGAGACTGGGACTTATATGTTACCGACTACTTGAAGTCTGATCATATTCTGGTTTGGCAGTTGTAAAATATTGAACTGTAGTATTTAGGCCATCTACAGTAACTATAGCTATTCATATATATATTTTAGACAATCTCTTCATTAAAAAAAGAGAACCATATAACTAATCAAAATGCTATGTACTTTCCACTATGCTTTTAAGAGAATAAATAGGGAAAAGAAAAAAAAGAAATGTGTCTGGCCCAAGTAACCTTATGCATATCTAGCAGTGGGCAGTCAAAGCTTCTAAAATTGATATTTCCTGCTGTACTTCCAGTGGATATGAGGCGTAATTTGACCAGTGGCTATGGACCATTAGAGTCATTTCCTTAAATTTGTGTTTAAAGACTCACATCATATAATCCATAAATTCAAACGATAACTAACTCAAATGTATAAATGTAAGTTTATACTTTGCATACATCAACCAAAGTCCATGCAAAAGGACCCATAAACAAACATAATCACATTTAGCATTGTAAAAGGATTTCTAATATCATGCATTGATATACATACGACTCCATCAATGCACAGATGGAAAGATTTGGCTGAGAGATCCACTTTTGAATTTCTCCAAAAGGGTCTTTCTTACACTGATGGATCACATCTCAACCCAAAAGTTAAAAAGGAAAACTTACTAGGAAGATGTTAATTTAGGGAGCCCTCCCAAATGCCTCTTATATAACATATGCGGACACCGCCTCAACACAAAAGCTCGTGTTTTTTTTATCTGATGAGAGACACGACAGTTACATATGCTCTCTTACTCCACAAAGACACAAAAAGAGGGTTGAGCACTGCAAATTTGTCAAACACTTACTCGGACCAAACGAATGGCTTTGTACCAATTATTAGGAAGATTTTCAAAAAGGGATTTTTCTAAACTAGTCTTTATATACATGGTATGACAAACAAAATCAAGAAAACCAAGCTGTTGGATTGTATGTCAACTATTCAATATAAATCTCTTATCCTTGTTCTACATGACATGGGACATATCACATCACTGACACGTACCTTCTGAAGAACTATTTTCATTTACTGCGCCATACTAAAGTATTCACAATCTACCTTTTCAATTCTCAGTAGAAAGGAAGTTAAGAAATGAAGTTTCAGGGTTTATTGCATACTAAAAGTAAAAGAAATTGCTTTCAATTCATTAACCAATAAACTACCAGCAGATTGATGGTTTCTGCATTCTCAGATGATGAAAAGAATAACCGTCTTTGCACTTTGACAAATGTATGAGATGTTAAACTGGCTACATCTGAATCAGTTGAAGTATAAATAATACTAGATCACCTCAGTGACACAAGTGTAATGAAAGGGAAAAAAAATAATGAATTTAAATGAACTTCACAATTATTATAAATAATCCTAAATTATCTCAAAAAAATGCTGCAACCTCTTACTTGAATGGCAATTATTGCACTGAACTGCTGGGATACTTACAATAACTTGAATAGTGCCGAACTCTAGTGCCGAACTCTTGCTCTGGTAGCTATTGCACTTCGTATAACAGAAGCCTTTTTCTCAACTGAATTTTCCTCCAAACTAGCATCACTGTAATATTGAGAGCTCTCATCGTGCAATGAATAATCTCCCAACTCTTCGCACAAACCAGAATCATCCTCTCTCATTAGAAGAGCATTGTGTAGAATCGAACAAGCACCGATAAAAGCAACTGCAGTCTTAAACTCCTCTTGTATTGGCCGACTCAAACCACCCCAATTCTTCAGACTAGCAATGGCTTTCAATGCTGGCACGCGCATCAAATTATGTGCTGCGTTGAAATTCTCTTCACTTGTTCCTGGTTTTGCATCCACAATTGGTACCATTAACCATGGAAGCAAAGGGTACCCTCCATCACCAATCAAATACTGATCTATAACAACCCCATTAACAGAAATTGGACCTGAATTCAGTAGCTTCTTTTCTTCAATGTCTTTATACAAAGTTGAAGATTTGAGCACTCTTGAATCACCCTTATCACCACGAATACCAGCAACAATGCTCAATATTCTTGATGATGAATCGACAACAATTTGAACTGCAATACTATCTTCACTTAATCTTTCGTCTCTTACAGATTTTGATCCATTATTTTTAACAATCTTGAACCTAGTACAATCAATAACACCACAACAATTGGGCAACCCTGTTAATTCCTCGAAAGATTTTGATATCGATTCAAGCTCTTCTGTTCCTGGAAACGCAACCCAGAATCTAAAATTGGTGCAGAGAACCCGACATAATTGCTTAACACAAAACCGAGCCACTGACTCAGTAACCCCGAATCCGCTAGCAATTTCATTGTAAGTTGACCCGGTAACTAACCTAAAGAGGCCAATACCGAGCCGGAGATCAGCCGAGAGATTCACGGGTAAACCAACCGGGTCACGACAGTCAAGTAATGGCTCGAGCATCCCAGAGAGCCATCTAAAAGTAGCAGAACTCATTTTGAACGAATTTCTGAACGAGTCAGGTGACTGAGTTAGACCGAGTTCACCCAATCCAGGTCCCCGTTTTGAGACTTTGTCTTCATGGGTCGGCTCAGAATCTTGCTCCGACAAAAGGGCCCTCTTTCTTTTCCTGGAAATCGATAGTAAAGTGAGAGAAGCAGCGATCTGCTGGGAAGAAACGAAATGGGAAATCAGAGGAAAAAGGTTTCTCCTTTCACAGGAATCAGAATCAGGGAACAGAAGGAGAAGAAGGAGAAAGAGCTGAGAAATTAAGGAGGATAGTAAACCTGACAATTTCTGGGAATCCATGATTATTGTCAGTGAATCTGATTGGTTTTTTGTGTTCTTGGGAATCGAGTTTGTTGTGTCAGAGAGTTGTGTGTCAGTGAATCTGTGAAAACAAAACAGAATGAGGCACCTGGCAATGATTTGTCTCTGTGTCTTCGAGTTACAATTATGGAAGTTTCTTTTCTCGCACGTGACTAATTTTCTGAGATTATTTTTGATTCGGTCTATATTTCGATTCGGATTCATTACAGCCTTCGGTCAACTCCGCTAGAAAGGTCACGGCAAATCTTTTGAATTGATGGAATGAGCCCCAAACAATGGGTCATGTCGTGTAATAATATCTTTTAAGTCAATAATATTATTTTATTTTATTTTATTTTCTAAATTAAATTAATTTAACATTTAGTTTTAAAAGTAAATTAAAGGGAAATAATATTAGGAATTTTAATTTTAATTTTTTAATTTTTATAAAAAATATAATGGTTTCATTCATCTCTTGCAAATGAAGCATACACCTACAAGCACTCTTCAACCACTCACTTTGCTCTTCAACAAGAACCGTTGAATATTTCAAAACTCTCAATATCTTGCTGGGCTAAGGCCCGAATGAACATCACATCTCTTTGTGGGCTCGATACGAAGAAATGTCGGCCCAATAGGCTTTGAGTTAGCCCATCGACATCAAATTGTCTCGTATTCATATGCAAAATGTTCATTTTGGGATAACTACTTGTCTTACAATTTATTAATTATAGTAGAGGTTGTAATTATTGACACAATTTACTAACTTGATATAAATACGATATAAAATTTATGAATTTGAGTTGAGATAAAATTATACAATTAATAAACATGTAATACAATATGATGCAATTAATAATTATATTGAGTTAGAGTTTAGAGTTTTCGATACGTGAACTCGTTTATGATACAATTAACTGTTCGAGTAATCATATAGTACAAACTTATTTATGATTTAATAAATTTATTTTATAATTTTTTTATTTTTTTAAAAATTGTAGTTATATTTATCAAAATTTAAAAAGTATTTAATTATATTTAAAATAAATTTTATTTGTATTTAAGAAAATATTATCATAAATATTATAAATATATATTTAAAAAATATTAAATATGTAGTACGATTACAATCCGTTTAACTGTTTAATAATCTTGTTGAATTAAAAATTTTTATTTATTAACACGATTATTAAATGGGTTATATTGAAATTTATTTTTTTTGATACGATTATTAAATAGATCAAGTTGAAATTTTTTTTCTTTTGACATGATAAGAATATAATACGATTACACAAATTAATAATCTTAAATTCTCAGTACTTATTTGACAAAAATTAAAAAATTATATCGTTATTTGATATTATCCATTTTCCAAGTATTTATTTAAAAATAAATAAATAAATTATACTTATTTAATTTAAATTTAAAAAATAAAAATTATAATTAAAAAATGGTAAAATAATGAGAAACAAAAGAGAAATGGGACCCAGACAATTGCATGGAAGCTACGTGTACAATAATATGGATGTAATGTAATGTAAGA
>JAXCLQ010000010.1:8606183-8620462 GCA_035584115.1 Cedrela odorata | reverse complement strand
AAATAGAAAGATACGGTATCATTGCAAACCAAGCATAACCATGCACCATGCACTTTGCATACAAGTCTTCAACCACTGACTTTATTTATAAGTGTCAATTTGGGATACGGTATAATTATTCAATATGAATTTAATATAATTAAATAAATTTAAATTTAAAAATATTGATACGAATGATCATCGTATCATATTCGTATCGAATTTAAAATAATTGTGTCGTATTCGTGTCTGACCCACTTAATTCGTTTAGGACACGATTAAAATGACGTCGTTTTGATCACATACATAAACTAAAGAATAATCCCCAAACTTAAGGTTTATTCTTTCCACTCCTTTCCAGTTTTCACCGTCTCTTACCTTTGTTTGTTCTGTTTTCCACGACTTCACTTGTAGATTGTAATCGATCTTCACTTCATTTTGGTTCTTACGGTAAGTTTCATTCCCTTTGATTATATGTTAGTTTGGGTTAAAAGAGAATATAATGGATTACAATTTCTGATACGTTAGACTCCAAGGCGTATTGTACCATTTCTCTTTGTAAGAGGAGATGAAGTCATACTAGTTTCTCCTCCACTGAGGGCGGCTTAAACTAGACATCATTACTGTAGAGTGCACTCTTTGTGAAGAAATCACTTATTGCTCATATAATGCTTTGCCGCTCCCTGATGTTTCTGATCTTAAAAATCCCAAACTATTTACATGCTGAGCTAGCAATTATGAAATTTCTCATATTCTTAGATCATTATGTAATAGACTAAGAATTTGTTGTATTAGTTACTGTTGCAATCTTGTTATGGGATAACTTATTCTGGATTAGTTTTCACAATTGTTAATGAAAATGGCTTCGCTCAATTTGTGGAAAATCTCACTTAAATTGTTTGGATTTGACTCTGTTCAATTTATCGACCATCTTGTAAAAAAGGTTGACTCACCATCACTTATCATATATCTGATTGCCTTATAGCCATAAAAGCAGCCGACACCTAATCCGTGCCTTGTGATGGATGAATGCATGAATGAGTTCTGTGTCTTGTATCCTTTGAATTTTGCTGAATCCACTTCTAATTGTTTTCTTCAGAATTCAAAGTTCTTTGTGTGCAGAGTTTTTTGCATTTGAGTAAAATTCTGCATAGTCTGCATTACTACATGGCACATGCAGCATTTACTTTATGCTATATGATAAAATTACTGAATGTTAAACACTAATGAAAAAATAAATGATTTTCATAAAAAAATTATGTTTACCAAAACGTTTCATCTGTATTTTAAAATCATAATAGAAGTAAAATGCTTTACCTGCGTTTTTAAATCATGATAGAAGTATAATATTTGGATGGTCTTCTATTATTTTATTGCGAAAGGAACTTCTATTGTACAATTTATCCTCTTTTCATAAATGTCAATAGTAACAGGTATGAAGACAATTTCAAGCTTGTAATTACAAGTTCAATAATTGTTTCATTGTCATAATTGAATTCAAACGCATATCTTGGATATATAATTGTGCTTGCAAGAGGAAAATACAATCAATTAAAGACATTTTCATTAAGCAAATATGGCATAAGTAACAATATAATATAAACATTGTCATGACGGCTAGACAAGGAAAAATGAAATATTCTCATAAGCTTATAGAATATTTGAGCGACAAATATTGTCAAATTAACTTTAATCTATCATTTATATACAAAATTTACTTCGATGAAATTATTTATAAATGCTGTCAAATCAAAATATATTATTCTATGTTTTTAATTTTGTCATTATAAGAAAGCTATTACAACAGTCTTATTTCTTACTCTTTCCTTAGTAATTAACAATTAACCATAGTAATTTTAATATAATTGGTTAATTCAATATGAAATTTTCTTTATGGTAAACTCAGAAGCATTATTGTCTTTGTTCTTATTAACTCTTAATTATTTATATTAATTCAAGTATTTTTTGTTATATTGTAGAAAGATGATGAATTCAACCGAGAATAATATGGTTGGTACTTCTGTAAGTGTTGAAGATGATGAGATAGATAATATAATTCAATTAGAAGATGATTCAGAATATGGTGGCAAACGCAAATGGAGACTTACGTAAGAAGTTTGGGCATTATTTCAGAGATTGCCAATTAGCCAATTTTCTAGTAGAAAATAAATATCAAAGTGTAGAAAGTGTGACATTGTCTACATTTGTCCTAGTACTAGTGATACAGGTAATATGAAAAAACACATGACTTATTGTCATAAATTGATAATGTTATATGATCCTAGGCAAATATTTATAGATAATTTCAAGGATTTATGTTAGCACGTGTTCCCAAATTTGATTCTAACGTGTTTCGTGAATTGTTATCTAATGCTTTGATGATGTATGATTTACCTTTTCAATTTGTTGAGTATGAGGGTATTAGAAAAAAATTTTAGTACTTGGAAGAAAAAGTGTTACTAATATCTAGAAACACTGCAAGATCAGATGTGTTAAAAATATACAAAAATAAAAAAGAAAATATTATTCGTATGTTAGAAGGAGTTTCGGGTAGAATATCTTTAACATCTGATCTATGGACTTCTCTAATCACGAATAGTTACTTGTGTTTGACGGTACATTTTATTAACAAAGAATGAAAACTTCAGACAAAAAAAAAAGTATTAAATTTTTGTAATATAATACCTTCACATACTAGGATTTGTTTAGCTGTTAAGATATTATCATTTTTATGTGATTAGAGTATTGAGAACAAAATATTTTCATTGACTTTAGACAAAGCTTCAAGTAATTATGTTTGTGTACAAATATTAAAAAATCAATTGAAAATAAGGAAAGTATTATTGTTTGATGGAGATATTTTTTATATTCATTGTTATGCACACATTATTAATCTGGTAGTTCAAGAGGAATTAACAAAAATTAAGGAAGAAGTGAAAAAAGTTCGTGAGAGTGCTAAATACATCAAAAGGTCGCAAATTAAGAAACAAAAATTTTTGGAGTGTGTTAGGCAGATATCTCTAGATAGTAAAAAGAGATTGAGACAAGATATTCTGACAAGATGAAATTTTATTTTTCTTATACTTGAGAGTGCTCTTTACTATAAAAATGCTTTTTGTTACTTACAATTAAATAACTCTAATTACCAGCATTGTCCTTCTGAAGATGAGTAGGAAAAACTAACTCAATTGGAGTTTTATTTGGATGAACCATTAATAGATAAAAGTGTTAATTTGAATATTTTAAGCTTTTTGGATAGGAAATTATTTTCGTTATCCTAACATTGTTTTTATAGCTCATGATATTTTGAATATTCCTATATCTACTGTTACATCTGAATCAGCTTTTAGTATTGAGAGTCGAGTACTTGATCAATTTCGAAGTTCACTTAAGTTAGATATAGTGGATGTGCTGGTTTGTATAAGAGATTAGTTGTATGGGGAGAATGGTACTTTAATTTTTTTTATATAATTAATTTAAATTTTTTAATTGCTTAAAAGTTATAATAATTTGTTTTTGTTTTTATTTACAGAAAGTTCCAGTGCCAAATTGGATAAGTATACTGAAGATCTAATGAATATATATATCACTGGTATTCAATCTTCATAAAGTAGTACAATACTTAGTGATTTTTGTTAGTATAGTTATTTGGGATTGATGATATTATTTATGTTGTTATTTGGGATTGATAATATTGTTTATGTTGTTATTTATTAGTATTGTTATTTGGGATTGGAAAATTGATATTTGTTAGTATTGTTATTTAGAATTGATAATATTGTTTATAGATTTAGTTTAAATCTTTTTTATTGGACAATGCTTAAAATTTAAATTTTTTTATTTATAGACAATGATGATGTTGTTTATGTTGTTATTTGATATTAGAAAATTAATATTCGAATTTATGTTATTATTTGTTTGTTGTTTATAGATGATAAATATGCTATATGAATTGAAATTGAAATTTTTTCTATTTAATTAGAAGAAGTTTGGATAGATTGATTTAATTTATATGTTAGATAATATTAAATTATTATTATTTTAGTTTATTTTTTATTTTTATTATAATTTAATCGTGTTAAATGAATAAACGAATTTAAATGAATAATCGTGTCGTAACGAATCATGTTTAAATAAACGAATCGTATTCAGATTTAAATTTTTTATACAAATAATAAATTAATCGTATTTAAATCGAATTAAATAATAAACGAATCGTATTCATGTTGATAAAAATTAATTCATTTATTCGAATTGACACCCCTAACTTTACTCTTATCCCTTTTACCACATTAAGTAAAACGTTGTTCCTTAGCCTTGCTAAGCCTCGAATGGACATCACGTCTTTTTGTGGGCTCGACATAACAAAAGGCCGGCCCAATAGGCTCTGAGCCAGCCCATCACCACAAGCTAATTCCCACATCTGCAATGTTCATTCTATTTATACATTTATCTTATTTGAAAAATAATTTAGGGACTTATTTGATATAAATAAGAAAATTATATCATTATTTGATATTATCAGTTTTTCAAGTCATTATTAAATTAAATAAAAAAAAAACGAAAGAGAAATGGGACCAGACAATTGCATGAAAGCTACGCCTACGTGTACAATACAGGGCTGTAACAACGTAAGGACAGAAGAAGAGAGAAGGGAAGACGAAAGCGAAGCAAAGAGAGGGGGAGGGCCACTAACGAAAGCAAAATCTTACTACTGAATCTGAAATGACAGATTATATTCAATTATCCGTTTGATTACACAACACAACACAATTACAATATATAATTTTCGCATTACTCTCTCTCTCTCTCTCTCTCTCTCTCTTTTCCCTAATCCATGGCTTACGAGTGCTTGTTCTTGTCTTCTTCCGATTTTTATTGTCATCTCCTTCCTCTTCCATTCTCTTCTCTTTGCTAAAAAAACAATCACATAAGTAACTGAAACAACAACATCTATACCACCAACACGTATATTGGCTGAGAGAGAGAGGGCATATAACGTTTAGTCAAAAAATATTTTCAAAAAAATTTCTCAGAAAATCCAACTGAAATCAATGAAACGCCACTGGTTTTCTGATTCTTTCAACAATTAGTGTTAATACCATCATACCCATTTCATTTCTTGGTTTCATCGATCTTCTCTTCCTCTCCCTCTCTCTCTCTCTCTCTCTCTCTCTCTCTCTGTCTCTCTCAGGTGCTTCTGTTAATCTGTTAATTTTTTTTTAATGTTGGTTTTCATTGATCTTGGCTTGTTTTGGTTGATTACGTTATTGTTTCGATATTGTGGTTCTGGTGTTTTCTTTCTCCCTTGATTTTTTGTTTTGTTTTTCTGCAATTGGGTAGGATCGAGTTGACCCATTTTGGGTTCTGAATTTCATTGGTCCTTTCTTCTTCTTTCTTTGTTTTTTCTTTTAATTTTCGTTTCATGGACGTATTGGTTTGATTTCGACTTCTTGTATATCGAATCATTTTATTCTGAATTGGGTATTTCTTTTCCCTGGTTTGATTTAATAAGTTGGCGAATTGGTTCCTCTTCATTTTTGGCACTTTGATAGTCCAAGGAGTGGCTCTGGCGATTTCTTCAAAGTTTTTCCTATAAATTTGTATTTTTTTTAGTTCGTTCTGTGGATGTTTCAAATGTGCCGAAGTTTTATGATTGACAATGTGGATATTTAATTTTGCTTACATTGATGTTTAACGGTCCTGCTTCTCTTTGTTTGATTTTGGAGTTTCAGGTCAACTTGTTGAAGCTTATGAAAATAGTTCTTGCTGGAAAGAATTTGTTGTAAAAGGCCAGGTATTTTTTGTAAAGGATATCTTAACTTACATATTTTTGTCAGCTGAAACTAGTATTTGGCATGAGGAGCTTTTTATGGTGCCAATTTAATATTCATAAGCACATTGTATGACATAGTTTTAAGTGATCATAAATCATCCTTTCTTATAGTTGAAGCTTGCAAATTGTGTTGAAAAGAACTTGTGAGACTTTTTTTGAAGTGGTGGAGAAATAAAAATGTTGTGTTCTGGAAGTTGTTGGCAATTTTATGACTCAGTCAGGGCAATTTCTCATGAATGCCACTCTTAAGCGTTGGTGAATTGAGATTTTGATCAAACTGTTCTGTTTTGTGCTCAGTGCACAGTACATGTGCGCCAAAACGGTGATAATAATTGGCACTAGTTGCAACAATATAAGAAATATGGCCTTGATAATGAATGTTTTAGAATGAAGCCCCATTTGGGTATAGGAATAGAACGGAAATTACATGTATAGAAAGTTGGTGTACTGGAATGTGCTGCCAAAATTATATGTATAGTTATAAATCTGGGTGATAGAATTAGAAATAATTGGAATAAGAATTGCATGAAACTAATCATCGTGTACACTTGTTCTGGTTGAAGCTAGATAACATGGGAGCATAGCAACCATGACCGTAAGTGGAGAGTTTATGTTGCAAGAACTTTCTTTTGAATTAGTTTTTCTATATGGTTTAGTCTATTTCTTTTCTTTCTTAATTATATAGCTATTTTGACGTTGCTCGCAACTTTTCAGTTTTTCAGCTATCAGTTTGAGTTGATGTTCATCCTTTCCTCTGTTGGTTGCATGAGAAGTCTATAAGTTGTCCTGCCATTTGTGTTTCATTCAAGTTTGGAGCATTGTTTAACATCGTGAACACTTGTTCTGGTTGGAATAATTGGCCCTGATGCAAGGTCAAGGGAGTACCATTGATTCCTTCCCTGAATCTGTCAATATTGATCAGGGTTCTGTTTCCAATAACACTAGTATGAATCAGCAAACTTCTTTGAATAGTACGCTGCATCCTGTGGAAAGCTGCTTGTCAACTTATGCATTAGCTTCTGATGGTGCAACATGTGTAAATGCTGTTAATCATGATGCTCAGAGCTTAAGTGGCTGGAATTCGGGTGAACCTAGTTCTAGATTGAGTTCACAGAATCAGATGAATGATGATAGAATGAAAATGGAACATGGTTGGTCTACTTCCTGTAGTGCTCATACTGGGGGTGGTCCAAGGTCAGAAGAAAGGCAATGTGAACCAACTAGTGCCCTTTTTCCTGGGAGACGCAGTATTGGCCGCAATGGTATTCAGGATAGAAGTGGGTCTTTATTTTTGCAAGGTTCCAGCTCTAGTTATGCCCCACAAAATGTGAATCTAAATGCAGAATATGTGGGCAACAGTGGTATTGGTAGACAGAGTATGGTTCCAGGTGTGGGCCCAAATTTCTGTGATTCTGGTGGACTAGAAACAGAGCAGGCATATCATGCCAGTGCTCCTTCTGACAAAGTTGGAACTTCATCTGGAAGCTCTGGTTTCATGTTGGAGGAAAACAATGGTGATGCAGGTTCTTCTTTGAGTGGTTGGGGTTTATCCTGCAAGAGGAAGGCCCTTGAAGGCACATCTGGACAGTCTTGTTTATCAGGAAGTTCAAGTTGCTTTCCTGAAGCTGAAAATGGTGTCTCTGCACGTTATGATGCTTCTAGCAGCTTAAGTTTGTCTCCACCTTTGCTGAATACCCCTAGTGTTTGTCCTCCTGAACAGCCAAATCCTAGATTTGGGGTTGGCATGAGAGTAGTAGATGATGGTTTTCCTTCTTCAAGTGTCACTGGAAATACAGAAAACCGCCTGAGAAGTTTTGTTAGGAGAGGGGATCCCAGACATCAGCAGGAATCTTTACCATTCAGTTTATCATCAACAGGGAGTGCAGGGCACTCAAATTTTCCTTCTCCTCATTCATCACCAATACCTCTCACATTCAGTGATTCTCTGGAATTGAGATCAGCAGCAGCAGTAGCCGCAAATACAACTGTGGCCCAGAACCAGCCTCGTGCTGTGCATGGTTCTGGTTTTCCTAGAAACATGCATCCTTTCCCTTGGAGTGGTGCTGCCAGCTCAAGAAGTGGCAATCTATCAATTTCTTTTATCTCTGGTGAGAGAGGTGCTGCATTACGAGAGGAAGGAAATGCGAGAAGCATCCCAAGAAACAATGCAGAGCATCCCATGTTTGTTCCTTCAGCTGAGCTGAGAAACATGGTGCAGGATCCAACAAGTTGGAGTTTGGCTACTGGAAGCTCTTCTGGAGGCATTTCTTCGACCACTCGAATTGGATCCAGTTCAAGCATCCATCCTTCGCCTGCTTCTGCCTGGATTCCTCACAACAACCCCTCAGGACATAGTCAGCAAAGATTATCAGAATTTACTCCTTGGTCTTTATTTCCATCTGCTGAATCTGATTCTGGAGGACATAGTGGTCATTTTCCGCCATTGTCTTCAGGTCCTTCTTCATCCTCACAGGAGGGAGTCATGTCATCTGCTTCTAATAGCCAGGTTCATCATCAACCACAACGAAGGTCATCTCTTCTGATGGAGAGACAAGGTGATGATGTTCTTGGTTTGCCCCGTTCTTTGCAGGCTTTAGCTGCTGACATTGAAGGGAGACACCGCCTGATATCTGAGGTTTGTGTTTTTATTATTTTCTCTCCTTTTCAACTTTGTTGCCTCTGTGTATTTAATAAGTTAACGCTTTGTTAATGGATATGGAAATTTCTCCATTGTTGTGGTATAGCTGTATGTCTTTAAGATTACAATACTTTGATATCTTATGTTCTATTACTTAAGTGGTACAATGTTATCATTTATAGTTTCTGTGTTGTTGTATATGTGAGTTGAGTTTAGCTTCACGTATAGAATGTAGTTCTCACATTGCAGTTGATCTTCCTTATCATTCTCCATATTTTACTGTTGATGCTCGTGTTTTATGTTGATAGTTATATCATATATATGTGATAAGTTGATTTCTATTTGAAGAGACTATATTGAAGTATCATGTTAAGGATTCTAACAAGTAGTTTGAATTGGCTTTTGGAAAAGTGCTCCCTGTTCCTCCTTTTTTTTTTTTTTCTGGTTTCATAACCAGAGTGTTTGAGGAAAATAATAAAACCTCTTAAGGTGCGTCAGCAGAGAAATAAAAATTTTCATTCTCATTTGGTTGGGAAATTAAAATAATCATTCTTCATCACAAATAATATGTTAATTTTCTTCCATGTTATTTATGTTTATGTACTGCTATAAAGTGGTTGTATTACAAACATTCAAATCATGATATATAAAGAAGATAATTTGATGGTTCTTGGAATTGCCTTTAGTAACATTGTTCGCAGTCAAACATACAATTTTCTTTTTCTTTTTCTTTCTTCTCCTTCTTCTACCTTTTTTTTTTGTATAGGAAAGTGAGAAAACTTGAATGTAAGCAGAACTGATTCCAGTAGAGTCTCCTACCAACTCTTTCATGCGTCAATTCATGGCCATCATGTGGATTTAGGAATTCTTTTCTTTTTACTGACTAAGAAACAGATGAAGATGGATTTAGGAATTCAATCACAAGATTGAGTAGTTTCATTGTGATGTTAGCATGATGTCATGTATACTTCATACACAAGGTATTTTTGTTGTTGAGTAAGAGCTATAAGAATGGTAAGAGTGTTAAAGTTAGGACTTTGATACCTCTTTGGATTTGGATTTCCTTTTCTTGAGATAAATATTTAATTACATTGATATGATCCAACATCAATGTCTTGAATTCTAGGCTTATCATTTTCATAAGAAAAAAATAATTACACAATAATAATGAGAAGGATAGAAGGCATATGACCTTATTGTTCTTCTAGTTTGTTGATGCTTGTTTATCCTTGTTTATCCTTGAGGCTTGTCCAATTGACCATTTAGGTTCTTACGTTTTGTTCTTGCTTTATGTGGGAGGATATAATGTAAGCATATGAAGGTAAAGATGTGATGGGGTTTCATAGTTAAGCTTGGGCATGTTGTAGTCTCTAATGCTCAATAATTAAGAGGAGGACAACTGTAGCACCTTATTCTACAAAGAAGTGTGGTTATTTGTGCGCTTGGCTTTTGCTCAATTGACTTTCCACGGTTTGTTTTGGTTGTATAGCCCATTGAAGAAGTCCCTTTAGTCTTCAGGATTCCAAAACTTAATGTTTCTAATGGAATAAGGATTGTCTGAGGTTTTTGATATAATTTAATTTGAGGAGTTTCCCAATTAGGCCTAAGAGCAAGAAGAGATGAGGGGTAATTATGCGCAGTGTGTGCAGATTTGGGGATGATTGAATGAGTAACTCTGTGTGGAGGGATGGTTGAACGAGTGTCTCTTTAATGTTGATAAGTTGAATGAACCATAAGCTCGAACATGTTCAATTTGCATTTTGAGCAAGAATTACTGGCCTTTTTACACCAACACTGGTTGCATTTTGGAAGCAAAGTGCGAGAATGCTAACTTATAGTATATCTTGTAGTGGCCAACTTTGAACCAATATGGTGAATAATTGACCTTTCATATACATAAAGGAAAAATGATATATCAACAAGTTCATTTCATGAATGTAAACTACTTCACTTGGCAAGGACATGATAGAAGTATTTCTTGTATTAAGGAAATTTGGTCAATGCCAAGTATTCCTTTCATATAAAGGAAATTTTGCCAAATTCTTAAACGAGCAAGGATTAATGAAAAAGTGAAGTATTTGTTGAGAGACATTCTGGTAATGGAGAATACAAGAATTTTAAAATCTTGTACCTTTAGTATGTCAAGATTGCTACGTCATTTTCAATCATGACATATTCATATTCTTGAAGGCCTTGTTGGTTGCATGTCATCTAAAAACATTCGCAAGGTTTTGTTCAAGATGTTAAGAAAAGATGATAATAACCTTTTGCAAGTGAAAGAAGAAGTTTTTATTTTTTTAATCTAGGGTATGAAATGGTGATTAGTTACTATTGGTTATAAGTTCCTTGTACATTAGTGAATTAGTGAATTCGTAAGTTCTTGATCTTAAGTTGTCTCAAGCATTAATGATTTATGAATACAAGTCTAAAATCTTCACTTAAAGTATCTATTGGAAGTTGAAGTAGTCTTAGAGATGAAAATGTGGACTCTAATTATTGGCACAATGGGCATTTCTCAAAAGGGCACGGTTGAAAGTTGATGAGAGATATTTTCATACATTTATGAGAAACAAACATAGTTAAGATATTTTCTCACATTTGAGAAGCCTTAGTTGTAGATCTTTAATTGCTTGAAGTAAAGAGAAAGGAAAGATGATTGGACAAATTGTACAACTTAGTTTCTATGACCTTAGCTCTTGGCCGCTCAAAGCGAACAATCGACTTGAACTCTTGAATAAATATCTTTTTTGGGAGAAAGTAGTAAGGTAGCTACTATATTGTCTCATATAACGGAGAAATTCATTTTCCTTTTCTTTCTCTATGCTAATTTGACTAATTCAATTACCCAAAAAAGTAGTAAGTTAGCAACTATATTGTTTCATATAATGGAGAAATTCATTTTCCTTTTCTCCCTCTTTGATAATTTGACTGGATTTAATTATTAAATTGGATGGTTTTAATCATTCAAAGAAATAGGTATATTTTAGTCACCTTAACACTCTTAAGGTTATTAGAGATCATTGGTTTACCTGCTTGACATTAAACAATCTCTTTGCATTTGGAAGTGTTACACAATCGCTTCTAGATGGGGTTAGTAAAATGTATTCTCAGATGTCCTTGAGCGATATACTAAATTCCAAGCGAATGTAAAAAAAATTCATATAAAATTGATCCACCCATTGGCTAGTAAGTTTTCCATGAAACCTAAAATCGGAGATCAAGTTTCTTATATGCACATGCAGAGAAAATCTTCCTATATATTTTGGAAGCCTCTTAAATGCTCCAACCTTAACCCCTAAGGAAAGCTCTTAAGAACTTATGCATTAAAAACTTGCTGCTACCCATGCTTATTTTAAGGTTATTGAATTTGAGAACCATGTACAATAGTTACCTTAATTTCTACTCAATTAAGACATTGGATGATTATTTCCTATTATTACTATTGTCAATTATGATATGTTGGCTTAACTGAAAAAGGTTAGTTTTGGAAATATTCATTTATCTGAGGTGCTATAATCTAGGCCCTAATTATTTTCTAAACAGGTTTAGTTTTGCATTTTAGAATTGAAGATATGGGAAACTTCTAAAGATTGAAAATATGTGATCTAGATTTATGCATAACATCAATGAAAGAACCTGTTGGAAGAATTAGCATAATGTGAATGCTTGATTTTGCCAATGAAATAAATAGGCAGCATGAAGTAAATGTAGCATAGTCTTATTTCCAAATTTAAGATAATGAAAATTAGTATAGGAACTAGCATTTTTGAGACTAGAGCTCATAGGGGAGAAAATAGATTATGGAATCAAATATGCCATATTTACAGATAAAACTATTCGGTTATTGGGGAAGATCAATATACTTCTAACATCAAACCGGGATCAACTAGGACAAAAATAAAGTATTGGGTTAAACTCTTATTTGGTGTCAAGGTGACAGCTATGAATAGAAAAGGTCATCAACTCATGAAGAGTGGGACCTATTATGGGACAAAAAAAAAGATATTTATGGAGATCTTCATGTAGTGCATGCATGATAAATAGCTTAGCAGTTATGAAATTACAAGCAGGGAGAGAGAGTTTTGGATTTATTGAGAACTCAAATAGTTTTTCACTTAAAGCTTCTTATTGATGTCTCTTGGTATATAAATTATCTAATACGATACGAACTCTGGTTCTACATGTAAGATCTTAGGCAATGTAATTTTAATGCGAAGCACCTTTACTTTGATCACTGCCATGTTCGGTATGTGTTGACTTGATTTTGTTGTTCAACTTTTGTTTGGCATGTCTAATATGTTCATCTTTGGCATTTTTACAAGAATCATACTACAACTCAGTGAGATATCTCAGATATTGGAAGTAGAAGTTGCATTAAATACAAATTCCATAAGAAGGTTGAATGTAGCATTTATTGATTAAACGGATTTTTTTTTTCGTTCACAATCGATGACTTTTGTGTTGGTTATTGTGGGTTATTTTTTTTTATTATGTTACCTAAAACTTAAATTTTTGGACATGGACTTCACATGGCTATTGGAAAAGTGTCCACATTATGCTTGTGTTATTGATGGTATTTTAAGAAAGTTTAGTTATAGCTTGTATTTCACTCTCTACATTGTGTTGGTTACTATTATGATTGTCACCTAATAACTTTAGCAAATTATAATGAGGACTAAACGTTCATCTTCTTCTTTGTGGCCCAGATTCGTCAAGTCTTGAATGCCATGCGTCGGGGGGAGAATTTACGAATTGAGGTTTGCATTTGAATTTTCAATGATACATGCCTAACATTCTTGTCATTTTATCTTTTGTGGCAAACTTGTTATTTTAGTGAAAATAATGACTGATAGCTTGCTAAAGCTTGATTGAGAGTCATTTTTTCTTCCGTAATGTCTCACCACAAAACCTCACTAATGGCGATGAAAGGTCAAATCAGTTGATGTACACAAGAAATCACCACCGTTGGTAATGAAACATCAAATGGCTTAAATACAAGATTTTATGCTACCTCACCTGTGCTTGAACTTTTCCAACTCAAATTAAGTAGTTTCCTTGTACACTCTATGTGCAGTTATAATTGCCATAATAAAGTCTGTGAGCCTCAGAATTTCTTAATGAAACCGATTTCTTTGGAACTTTATACAAAGCTTAGTAGCTTGAGACAGTTACACCTGTAGCGAACAGAAAAGGAAAAGGAAAAGGTGATTTGTGCTACTCCCTAAGGCAAATGATAGAGGTGAAAACAAACTGTAATGCTGAATATAAAGGCCTTTCATTTAACATGATCGTACATGGGGCAAGATCCAGGAGTGTAATTTTAGTTGGCATAATATGGACACAATTTAGCTTGAAACATGAATAATGTCAAAAAGTAATTCTCAGGCACCATAAACTTACTTTACATGAAGTTTTAGTTGGCCGAAACATGTGACACCCGCTAGGTGGACGTATGTCATTTTCTTTCTCTACCTTTCACCGTGCATGTGTTTAAAGTTTGGACTTTTGTGGGATTTCTGTTGGATGTGAAGGCCACGAGTTCTAGGTATCAAAAAGAAGGCTATGAATTGCAAAGATTGTTGAGATTACAATTCAATCTTTCAGATTAGGAAATGAGTTTAGGGCTTATTTAGATGACTTGGGGATGAATATTAAATAGGGGTCTTGCAATCTATCGCAATGTGTATTTGTCCTATGTCCAGTGGCAATGAGCTGGCTGCTTTTGTTGAACATGCTAGAAATAGTAGGGTTAGGTGGCTTGTTCCTTTTCATGTGTGGAACATGTACTTAAGGTTGATCTTCTGAGAATATATATATATATATATA
>JAXCLQ010000010.1:8539911-8554920 GCA_035584115.1 Cedrela odorata | reverse complement strand
CTCTCTCTCTCTCTCTCTCTCTCTCTCTCTCTATTTTGTTGTTGGGGGATGGGGTTTTTAGGGTCTTAGAATTTGCAACAGTCTTCTATATCCAACAACTACAGTTGATCTTGCCATGTAAATGGTGTTTCTGCTGGTTTGTATATTGTCTTCAAGAAGAGATTCAGCTGACATTCTTTAACTAAGATCAGATTTATGTGCAGACCTGAGTGGATGTGCCACAGCCAGTTAAAATACATCGATGCCAGCATTCATCTTGGACTACTAAGGTTCAAATGAACTACAATTATGCTAACAACCGCTAATTGAGTCCGGTCTAACGGAGATCATAAATTCATAATGGATGCGACAATTAAGAAATAGGCAGACATGGCATGTTGGGGGGGCAGCTGGAAGAAAACATAGTAACAGAAAATGATTCTGAACCGTACAGTGCACTTGACAATTAAAGATTCACAAAAGAAAAGAAAAATACACACATATGGATCGATAACGAATTCCATTGATTACAAAAAAGCAAGTCAACAAAAGAACACTAACATGTCAGAAGATCATGAATCTCCAAAAAAATACATTTTTCTGAATCGGAAACATCTTTAATTCTGCTGCTGAACCGCCTTGAACTTAAAGCATCACTTCTTTAATTCTTTATGAGATAAATTAACTAAACTATGATTACCGAATTGGATTGCAAATATTATATTATTTATGTTTATGGAATATGAATTCCCCCTCTCTCTCCCTTCACCCCAACCCCAAGAAGAAAATAAATTTCTTTGTGTTACCAGTTGACCGAGAAAAAAACCTAGAAATCAAAAGCCTAATTACCTAAAAAATTCCTCCGTTTCCCAACAACCAAAACAAACCGAAAAGACAGAAAATAGAAGAAAGATACATTTACAGTTCCAAACAAACTATAAGAAAACGGACTATAACAGACAAAATAAAGGTTACCTCATATTGTAACCATTTCTTCTCTTTAACTTACGTTCCTGTCACCAGAAACCCAGATCCTAAATAGCAACAAATGACCAAAAGATCTAATGATTATCAACAAAAGATCCCAAATCAAAACCCAGAAATTAAATTAAAAAACAAAAACGGGTTTTTCTTTGTGTTATTTATAAGAGAAGAAGAGAGGAGAAACCTGGCGATGAAGGAAGGTTATTGCCATTGATGATGAGTTGTTGGGGAAATGGGATTTTTATTTTTATTCTGACAGAAGCTGAGTTTTAAGCTAAACTGAGATTTTTTACCCATGCACTCTCAGTCTCTGCTTTGCTCAGTAACATTGAGTTGTCTAGATTTGGGCTCCCAGATTAACATTAGAGCCCAAAAGAATATGTGGGTGAAGCTGCAGCATGTGTTGATTAATTTTCAATCAATCTTAACCACCAAAGCGATCACTATGTTTTTCTAGAAGTCTAGTTTGCAGACCTAACCTAATTCATTGTGGACACCAGCTTCATGATAGAAGGTTAGGCTTCACTTTTGTTCTCTTAAAATCACAATAATTGGGTTGTTTTAAGGAAAACGTAATTGCATGGTAGCATTCCACAACCTGAATTGTTAAATTAAATTGTACCTGGCCGCCCATGTAAGGACAACCTCGTAGATTTGTTTTATGATTTGATTTTTAGTAATTATCTGTATCCAGTCTTGCCGCCTCAGTCATGAGATTTTATTATATTTTAATATTGGCCTTTTCCCTGTCCAGTTGCCAAGCGAAAATTCTGTGCACATGAGAATCATTTGGTGAAGATAACTAATAAATTATAAACCCAAATAACTGAAAAAGCACCACGGTAAATGTCAATATCTACCAGCTTTCTCATGGAAAAGTTGAACAATTACCCAATACTAGAAAACGCTCAAAAGTTACATCGAGATTACCAAATTGGACAGAAGTTTAAGCATACATTGCTACTAGCAAGAAATCAAACCATACCATGGCCTTTGAAATTGGATCATCAATTTATGAAGTTTTCTGGGAAAGGGGCAAAGGGCTTCATCAACTAGCTGGGTTAATAAAATTACACCTTAAGTTGGAGAAACCTGTAAGTTCACTTAAGATGATTCCACTTATAATGCATTGCTTTCATCCAAAAACATTATTCCACAGACATAAAATGCCGTTTGAAGACACAAAAGGCATGAACATTAAGGACACATTTACAAAACATTGTCACACTGATTTTTAACAGATCAGAAGACAAAGGAAAAAACTACTAGCAGTCCAGCACCCGTGGTGGTAACCAGCAAGCAATATCTAAAGGATTTACATGTACACTGATGGCCCAATGAAAAATTCAAGCAATGCAAGCCAAAAGATACGTATTTAAAAAATTGATCAACTTTACTGGATCTTCTAGTAATGCATTGGATCATGTTTACGACTGCAGAACCCTCTCAATGGCAGATATGTAGAACTCCTTTGGCATGGTTCCAACCACAGACTCTCGTTTCTCTCCATTCTTGAAGAGCAAAACCACAGGTACAGCCTTAATTTCATAGTCCTCGGCAATTGGCAAGTCGGTGTCTGTGTTGAGCATAAAGCATTTAAGTCTCCCAGCATACTCACCTGCAATCTCATCAATCACCCGATGGACCATCCTGCAAGGCCCACACCAACTTGCGTAAAATTCAACAAGAACGGGGGTATCACTGGTCAGTATCATCTTTTCCCATGAGTCTTTAGTAACCACTCCAGCTGCACAGCCAAAGTATAAAGATTAGGATGGCATCTGTTAACAAACTCCACATATCTCACTTATAGTATAATAAATCAAGATGACAGAAGCCAAGAAGCAATTTATTTATACACTATGAAAGTCTCTTAACTGGTTAAGCTTTCTGGAACAACAATATTCATTATAGTTTATAGCATTCCAACAAATATGCAAATTACATGGACCCCAAACTATTTATTAATCTTTTTATCATTAAGTTTATACATAAAAAACATTTTCATCTTGATTATATCTCTCAGTTCTCAAGTACTATCTTAATTTCTAATCAAAAAATTTTCAGATAATAATTTTCTCAAAGAGCCCCTAAGTATCAACATTTGTTTTTTTTTAATGTGTGCGTATGCGTGTTATGTTGCCTCCATTTCATAAAAGCATTCTTCTCTTGCCTAGCATCTACGTATTTATTTTTATTTTCCATATTATCCATGTATTTGGCATCTCAAAGGTTTCATATTATTAAGGAATCATATGATTTATGTTCTTCTATTAGTGATTGGGGAACGAACTTATAAAAACATTTGGGCAAAAAAACATAACATAGGAAGTGAATCATCACAGCAAATATAAACAAGTATTGAAAGTGATTAACTGAATACATAATACAAACACCCAGATATGGCATGCATTACTTGCACATCATGATCTCTACACATAAACAAAGTATATACAAACATTAATGTGTCCTTTTCATCAGATAATTCAACTAGCCATCAGAAGCACTTAAACCAATAGAATATGATATGTTTTCAAAAACATAACCTTCATTGAAGAGAAGCCGATAGTTATTATAATACAAACTCTGCCTGTAGCAACAGAGACCATTTCCGGCTAAATATTGCATTTTAAAGGGATTAGCTATAACAAAATAACTGTTACATAAGGTAAAGTTCTTCACAAATCCAACACTTTTATTCCAAACTTTTATCTTTAAAATTTCAATAGAAGTTTTGTCTCCATTTATTTGTCCAACATAAAAGAAGTCTTCAATAACCACAATCTTTTCTGTGTTTAACAAGCCAATCATCATGACAAAGCCCAGTTGTATAGAATTTATTTGTCATATATCCAGGGAAAATTCAGAGTCAAAAAAGAAGAATGAAAGGATTTATTAAAAAAAAAAAAAAAAACAATGTCAATAATTTAGTGAACGAATAAATGAACAGTAAATAAAAAAGTAAACAATGATAAAACACAGAGATTTTGTTGCCACTAAAAGGAGGACAGAAGAGACACTAGGAAACTCCTTGTCAGAGAAATTGTCTTAATCCATGCAACTTTTAGAATGTAAAATGCAGTTTACAGTAATGTCATTAGAACATCAATAGTCGAAACACTTGCTCAACATTTCATTTGCACCACAATGCAAACTGCCACATGACCACAAACTAGAGAGGTAGGCAACGAACAGCCTCAAAATGTTAAATCCCAACAGCATCATTCTTTACCAAGCTTTTCTAGTTTTTAATGAATAAGGGTTTGATGTTGATGAATCAACAAGAAACAAGTATTCGATCCCAGCATCCAAGCCACATGAAATTGGAATATCCATAACCTGGCAGCATCTTTAAGATCTCTATTTTCCAAGCTTAAATAGGTAGAAGCAAATCAATTGCCTAAAGTTTCAGCTATTTAGTTCAGTTTTAGTTTTGCATAAATAAAGAATTTCAGCCTCCATGACACATCCTTTAGTATAATTTTACATTTCATCTTCATCCAAAACCTTGACCACAGCAATCCTTCACTACTTACTTCACCAACTCACTATAAAAATTCAAAAAATAAAACCCAAATCCACATTTTAATCCACAAATCTAAACCAAAAAGTCTTCTGAAGTCGAATAAGCTGATAAAGCTAGAATTTTCATACTCTTAAGACCAAATAACAGAAAATGGAAAATGGGTTATGTCTTGCAAAGATATTTTTGCAACAATTTCTTTTTTCTTTCCCCTCTCTAAGTTTTCTCATCAACCAAACAGAAGTTACATAAATCAAGATATACGAATCGCAAAAGAACCCCCAAAAAACAACAAAATACCCAGAAATATAAACATTACAATAACTAAAATCAAACTACATAACCGTAACGGGATCAAAATTAATCGTCACCTGTAGATTCACGCATGCCGAAAATCTTAAGCGGAAGAGGCACATTCCGAGCCTTAAAGGCCGCCTTTTTGGACTGCAAATGAAAGGGAAATGACAGTCTGTTGGACTTATGAGAAGTGAATGAAGAGACACACGGAGTGGCTAAATGGGCAGAAGTGAAACAAGTAATAGTAGTAGAAGAAGAAGAAGAAGAAGAAACAGAAGCCATCACCGAACAAAGTCTTGTGTCCGATCAGAGAACCAGAGTTTCTCTCTATTTATAATTTGTTTTTGTTTTTGGTTAGTTGAGAAGTGGAGGAAGGAATGACTGGTGATGCAGTTAGTTAGTTAGATAGATTGGCTGTATGTATCAGTGATTCTTTTTAACTACAAAATGAAATGAAGACGGGAACACAGAAGCAGCACGTTTTTGTTTTCGCTGGTTTTCATCTGGTCACTGGTCCGGATGATGACAAGTCGGACGGATGAGAAGTAAAGCGGCTTTTTTACGAAAATGGTCAAGATTTTAAGTCCATTTATATTTATAGTTTAATTTAAAATTTTATTATTTAAACAAAATTATTATTAATTAAATTATAAACAATACCCTCGAAAAATTATTTTTATATTAATATTTTTTGACAAAATTCGTCGAGAAAATATTATTTATAAATTTATTTTGTATTATCGATATTCGTCAAAATAGTATTGTTCATAATTTTATTTTTGTATTTTTGATGAATTTTATTAAAAGAATATAATTTATAAACTCATTTTAATTATTTTTCGATAAATTTTATTTAAAAAATATTATTTATTAACTCATATAATAATTTTGTTTAATTATTAAATTTTTAATTTTAAATATAAAAAATTTAAAACTCAATTTTAGTTATTTTTAATAAATTTTATTAAAAAATATTATTTATTAACTCACATGATAATTTTGTTTAATTACTAAATTTTTAATATTAAATATAAAAAATTTAAGACTCCAACTATAAATATAACTGGAATTAATCAGTTTACCATTTTAAAAAAAAAAAAAAAAAAATTAACGTAAGGCGTTGGCCCGCTCAATTTTGTTTATTTTAAAAAAAAAAAAACACGCCCGGTGGGACTCGAACCCACAATCGCCTGATTAGAAGTCAGACGCCTTATCCGTTAGGCCACGGGCGCTTTATTTCTTATTCTTCGATCCATAATTATATAAAATTAACATGAAGGAAATTTTGAGACAATAATGCTGATTCTGTGATCAGACGCAATGAAGCTTGATGGCTTCAATGGATTAGTCTTGAAAGTGCAGCAAAAGTTAGTGTTGAAAGTGCAGCAAAAGTCATACTGTTCATTAAAATGTATAACAAAATCTTCAGGAAGTACTTTTAGAATTATTGAGAGCAAGCATTTTACTGCTGAAGCTTTGAATGAAAAAAAACCTGTAGAATCATGTTCTTTTTTATTGGGTTACATTCTAAATACACCATATTTGGTGTCTTCGGCTGGGCGGTTCAAGGAAGCAGAAATGCTGAAACCTATGACTTTTCTTGTGTCAGCTGGATCAATCACTCCGTCGTCCCAGAGTCTTGATGTGGAGTAATAAGCACTTCCTTGCCTCTCATAAGCCTCTACAACCTTTGCCTTGAACATTTCCTCTTCATCCCCTGTCCACTGTGATACAAGTTCATGTGTGGATACATATAAGCACACCTGCTTTTGTTTTGGAATAAAATAAGACATCAACTTTTTAGCTGGGAAATGATGTTTACCTGAATTCCTTGCTTTTTCTTGTTCGCCTTTTCTATTTGAGACAGCACACCAGCAGCCTGAATATTGCCAAGGAAAGCAAATGATTTAATACTTAAAAACAACTGACAAGTTTAAGAGTCAAGCAACTGTTATGGACAGGGTTAACTTGTATTCAAGGATGGTCTGGGCAAAACGTCAAGAACATGTGGATTGGTCAGAGGCCAAGAAGATTAAGCAAAATTTTCTAAATTTATGAAAGAGAAAATAATGAAAATGGTTACCAACAATTATTTTGAGAGGAGATGAGATGTTTGTGAAGAATAAACAACAGTACTCAGTTTGAAGTAGTCAAAACAACTTGAACTTTGTTCAGAAGTTAAGCATTACATATTGTTCACATCAAGCACAAATTAGTTATAGAAATATTTAGATTGATGACTATAAAATCTATACACCTAACAAGAATTGTATTTCAAGAGTTTCAGATAACTACAATACAGTCATTGTCTTAAGTTTTGATGTTAAGGTAGGTATATGGTCTATAAATTCAAATATTTGACTCGATACAACACTGAATGGAGAGAATTATCCCCTCCAAAGAACAATGCACAAGCACAAGCACAACCAAAATCTAGGCAGACTCAGGTTACAAATATAAACGTAAAAGGTTGTTAATAATATTCAGATCCCCTCAGGCGCACTCGCTTAAGAGTAATACATAATGACATACACTAGTCATGCACAACAAAGTATTGATAGGAGAGAGCTACCTGAGCACCACCCATTACAGAGATTCTGGCATTTGGCCAAAGAAACATGAAATTGGGACTGTATGCACGTCCACACATTGCATAATTTCCAGCACCAAAACTTCCACCAACAATTATTGTAACTTTTGGTACCTGTGCAAGGAATGATTAGAGAATGTAATTATTTTTCTATTTCATATTTCCTTTTTAATTTAATCTGCAAATCGTAAATTCATTATTACTAGTAACAAAAAAAACTTGCACAAACTTCATCGCTGACCTTTGCACAAGAAACTGCCATCACCATTTTTGCTCCAGACTTTGCTATACCATTTGCCTCTGATCTTGAACCAACCTAACAGGTAAACAAGCATTATGGTTCTGCATTTCTATAACTTTCATGAACTACTATCTTAATTATTCGGCATTGTTTCTTAAAGAGAAGCAGGACACCTTTTGAAAAAAAAAAGAATAGAAAAAACTTGAACGATCAGGCTCATAGCTCTCCTACTATATTTGGTGTAACTTCATCTTCTTATAATGTAAGGACATAAGCATGTCAGGCAGGTGCATAAACAGATTGATGGAAAGAAAAGGAAGGATCACTAACCATGAATCCAGTAATATTCTGAAGAAAGACCAGTGGAATTTTCCGTTGAGTGCAAAGTTCAACGAAATGGGCCCCTTTTAGAGCAGATTCATTGAATAATATCCCATTGTTTCCAATAATTCCCACAGGTTGACCAAAGATTCTAGCAAAACCAGTCACAAGTGTCTGCGCAGATGCAAATCCAAATAGGGTTACAAACTCATACACATTAGAATGTAACACAACTGACTTAAAATTCAAGTGTTTTAAATGTCCTCACAGTGCCATACAATTTCTTGAATTCATCAAATTCACTTCCATCAACAATGCGAGCAATAACTGATCGAATATCAAAAGACTGCTTGAGGTCTGCTGGTGCAATGGAACGAAGCTCCTTTACATCATATAATGGTTCTTTATATTCAGGATTTATACTTTGAAACCCAGTCACTGATCCCTGTCTCCCAGCCATGTGCAAGTTCTTGACGATGTTTCTCCCAAGAGAAAGTCCATGCAGTTCATCTAAAAGATATAAAATATATACATGAATATTCCTGGGAAACTACAAGTACTGCAAAGTTCACAGTAACTTCAGTGATACACCCAGAAGAGGTGGAAAAACCCACATGACCAAAGTAATACCTTGAGCAAAATAATCTGAAACCCCTGATGTCTTACAATGCACAGCAGCACCACCCAAATCCTCTGCAGATACTTCTTCTCCTGTGGCAGCCTACTGAAAGTTCTCCTTTTAGATATAATCTAAGTACATATGTATGTACGTATGTGTCAATGTCTGTATGTATACATGAAAGCATTTTATTTCATAAGCATGCACAAAGCCATTTACTGATACGGATATGTTCATGATAGAATATAAAGAATAACAAAGGATACCAAGTGCTCACAAAACAGATGTAGGAATTACTGCATGAATCAATTAGGAGCATCAGAAAGTCAGGAATTAACCTTTACAAGTGGGGGTCCAGCTAGAAATATGGTACCATTTCCTTTGACCATTACACTTTCATCAGCCATTGCAGGAATATAAGCGCCTCCAGCAGTGCAGGAACCTAGTACTAGTGCAATTTGAGGAATGCCTTCAGCCGACATTATAGCTTGATTATAGAAAATTCTCCCAAAATTTTCTTTGTCCGGAAACACTTCAGCCTGCTTGGGAAGGAAAGCACCTCCACTATCCACAAGATAAATGCACGGTAATTTGCATTCTGCGGCGATCTCCTGTGCCCTAAGATGTTTCTTAACAGTGATGGGATAATAGGTTCCTCCCTTGACAGTGGGATCGTTAGCCACAAACATGCAAAGCCGTCCATGCACAGGGCCTATTCCAGTGACTATCCCACCAGATGGTAAGGGATGTTCATATAATTCATGTCCTGCAAGCTTTATATACAGAGTAATGCTATCAAAAATGCAAGCTTTATATATAAAGACATCGACATAAAAAAATGCTATCAACATATCTGATTCAATCAACTAATGAGAACTAGTACATCATCATTTAACATGAAAAGTTTATTGGCATGAGTTCACCATGCAAGCCTGTCTTCATGTTCATACTAGTGCCTAATGGTGTTAATGATCTGCTGAAATTTATATAGCTGAGGATTTTAAAATATAAATCCACCCTTGCACCCAAGGAACACACACTCAAAATGTCTCTCAGTCTCTTGACTAACTATGTGAGACATATTAATTAAGCATAATGGAGATCAACGAAAAAGCTATAAAAGTGCATGCATCATTAAGCAATTCTCTCACTGAGTCAATCAACAGACTTACAACCATCTCCAAGTCCAAACCAATTAAAAAACTCTAATGATGTAAATATTGCTTTTTCCAATAAATTCAACAAAACAATGAACTTTTAGGTTGTAATATATCAAATATCACTCTTCAAGACAAATAAACAAACAATTCAATCGCTGACGAAGATCCCACATAGGTGGCTTCACTTTTATTCTTTTTCTGTGCACTATACTGCATAAAATCAGGATCACAGTATTTTTAAATCAATTTTGGAATTTTAAGCATACTACTGTCTGCAGTCTTATCAACACAAAACAAAAATCAAAACTTAGCTGTACTAACACGTCTTTCCTACAATTCAGCACCTACAAAATAATCATTTCCGGATTTCAATCCAATACCTAAATCAACGATAAAAATAAATGACAACAAAAAATGAACACAAATAGCCCAAAAAAAGATAATCTTTAAACTAAACCTGAGAAAGCTCAAGAAATGAAGAACCCGGGTCAATAAGCCGATCAATTCTTTCCCTAGGCAAAAGCTTGTTCCTGCTCTTATTCCTCTTCACAGCCTCCGCTCCTCCTCCAGCAAGAACCTTAACCCAACGGTCCCAGAATCAAAATCACAAGCATATAGCATTCAACTACACAAAACAAGACAAACAGAGAGAGAAAGCATACTTTCTCGATGTGGGTCTGAAGTTCAGATATCAATCCTTCCATGACCTGCGAGTTTCTTACAAACGCCTCGGAGTTTCTGTCCAGGCCATCAGGAAGGACGCCCAGACAGAAGGCTCTTCTCTGAAGAAGCTGAACTGAATTTGTCTTCAGAACTGATGCTGTTCTCCTCGCTAACGTACCCAGCATTTCGATATCTCCGTTTGTCTTTCTCACAGTTCCAATCGTCTTGGTTGTTTCGCCGCTTGTGTGTAATTCACATCATCCGCAGTGCTAGGTTATATATTAATGGTTTATTAAATTTCCTTCTGTAATATATACTTATTTATCAACTGCGTGATGATAGAAAAAATATATATTTTTTTTTGAACGACAGCACGAGATTGGATAAAGATAACGAAGATAAACTTGCATAATCATGGCTGAGTTGGTAAGGTATGACATGAAGAGTTGTTTGTATGATGCGAGTACAATTAAAATTTATTAAAAAATACATAAATTTTTATTTTTTTTATATTTTTATTAATATATATATATATATATGTGTGTGTGTGTTATTTTATATTGTTTAAACTATATTTTTATAAAATAATAAAAATTTAAGAAAATATATTTCACAAACGACATCTTTAAATGCAATTACGGGCTTACAGCAGTTCCAACTCGGAACCAGACAAAGTAAGACTCGAATGTGAGCTGCTGTTCGAAACTTTGATGGAGTCTTTGTCCTCTTTTCTTTCACCAACTTATGCTCTCGAAATCTATCCTTTAAGCTCTCTCGAGCGTTCGCTTTCCCGTCTTCATCATTGGTTTCCACTGCTGCTGTTGCCGCCGCTTCTCCCCAGCAAAGAAGTAGTATGCCCAACAGAAAACGTTCTTCAAAACCCACCAAAAACCTCGCTTTAACAACACCAACAACAGCAGAAATAGCAAAAACATTGAAAACAACAACTACTTCAAGTATACAACCACATCTTCCCTCCCATAAGGGTTTCACTTTCTCTTTTAAATATTTAAACCCTGTACCCTTTTTGTTTGAATGCTCTGTTAGCTATGATATTAAAAATAAAATAAAATAGAAAACATCTTGTCACTTAAAGTTTCTATCTTGGTTACAGTTCATGAATATTGTTAATACTTTTTCTGTGCAATCAAATTGTGCCTAAATGACCGAAAATTTGGGTATCCTTTTATATTGCTTGGTGATTTTGTTGTTTTTGGGTGTTTGTGCAGGTTTTGGTTCCAGTTGGGTTTGGTACTGAAGAAATGGAAGCTGTGATTATAGTTGATGTATTGCGCCTAGACGGTGCACAAGTGACTATGGCATCGGTGGAGCCACAGCTAGAGTTTGAGGCTTCAGGTGCTACTAGATTGGTGGCTGATACCTCTACCTCCACCTGTTGTCATCAAGATTTTGATCTCATTGAATTGCCGATTAGTTCTTAATCCGCAAATTTACATATTTGCTTAAATTCATACGCATTGCTAATTAGCAAACAGTTAGATGCTTTTTTGGATGTCCTCATGTCGATGACATCGTGATAAGTTTAGAATGGTCAGTCAATTAAGTGAATTGGCATGAGAAGTTTTATTTGCTTTAGAAGCGGCGACTAATAGTCCTAATTCTAAGGGTCACTGACCACGTTGTGTAGACAATGATTAGGCATCAGGTTATGGGGTTTAATGAACAGGCAAGCTGTATGATGTGTGTGCATAAAATTGCGGACTGATTGCTATTATTTATTGTATTTTCAGTGGCACCCAAAAGGAAGTTTTATTGATGCATGCGGAATACTGTTCTCTTAAAATTATAATTCCTGTGTCAAATGTTACTTCCAGAGTAAAAGGGGCTTATACTGAGAACAAAGATTAGGAATTGGGTAATATAAACATTAAAGAATGGTTGAGACAGAATGCTCTCAATAGAAGGAACAAAAGATGCCAATGGATTTTGTTTCCTTTTTCTTCTTGAATTTGGTACTAGTCCTTGTAAGTTTGTTTGAAAATGTACTTTACCATGATTAATGACATGTGCTTGCTTTGAAGGGAGGAATGCCTGGGTCAGCACAATTAAGAGATTGTGAAAAACTTAAGAAAATTACAAGCTAACAAGCTGAGGAAAAGAGGCTATATGGAGCTATATGTGCTGCTTCAGCAGTCATGCTTCTGCCACAGGACCTTCTGAGAAGAAAGCAGGTGGACTACTGGTTCAGTTAATTTCAGTGAATTTGAACGTGTTCATGTTCTTTTTATGGCTAAACATGATGTAGTTTGTCTTGCAAGATAACTTGCCACCCTGCATTCATAGACAAGGTTCCAAATTTATGGGCTGTTAAATCGAACATCCAAGCTTCTGGGGAGGTTACAACAAGCTGTGGTCCTGGAACTTCTTTTGAATTTGCTCTGTGTTTAGTAGAACAGCTGTTCGGAAAGTCTGTTGCCAATGAGATTGGAAAATTATTGGCAAGGCCTATAACTTTACTGTTGGAATACATTGATTGCCCAGTATAATTTTAATGCTTATTTCATGTCGCATTAAATGAAAAGAAGAAAAAAGAAAGAAGATTAGCTTGGGATAAGTACTCACTGCTTGTCTATTTATTGTCTAGGAACTATTTGTGTTCATTTTCGTAACAATTTTATTCTGCCTCACATTGTTTCTAAGCTCGTGCTTTTTTTTCCTTTTTTCTCTAATTATGTTTCTTTTATCAGATGTTTTATGGCCGTTAAGCTTAAATTTTATTGTTTTATGCTAGTTGATGCATACTGCTGATGATTCTCTTACAAAGGAAGAATTCAATGAAGTTGATTGGTCATTTGACTGCATGCCTCGTGTAAGTGACTTCACTTGCACCTTATGTAAATAGTTGTTATTTGTTTGATCTACAGATATGCAGTTTGTCTAGTTATTAGTTTTTACTCTTACTCTGAATATTTCTATTGATGAAAAGAACAATATTCAAATTCATCATTTGTTCATCTTTTTTTTCTTTTTTATCATCTTCATCTAGGCATCATTCACCTGCCAAAAATAAATTCTTGGTACATAATGGTTTTAGAGCCTAGAAATATACTGAGAACACCTTTACAGAAATCTATTGGTCAGAAAGTTATGCTTGTTAATAATTGTGATATTGCCCTTATACACGTCTATCACTTCCCATCTTGCATACCCATATGTATAAGATCTTTCTGTTGATATATTTATGTTTTTAGGAGGAGAAATTTTTTACCAGCAGTTGTTCGTGTTTTCCTAATCTCCCACAAATTCATCTATATTGAAGCTCAGACAGTGATGTCATGAGCCATTTTGGGTCAGAATATGATAACCTCAGAATTTCTTGGTCTCCCAGAATTAGTTTTGGTTAAGATGCATGTTTTATAATTACATCTATGGTTGCTCACAACCAGTTCCCTTCAGTACCAACATCCTGGCAGTGTTTGTTTGCAGCTTGAACCCTAGAAACGGTGTAGTAGGTGATTAGTTAATATTAATCAATATTTTTATCTATGAAGTCCTTTTTGTTGAAAAAATTGTTATTACAAATACTTTTTCAATTTTCTGTTTTCTTGTCTGCATGTGAATACAGCCTGTTTTCACAACATAGCTTATATTGTGTTTTCTGCAGTCCGAATGTATTGCCACTCCTTCCTGAGTTCCCGTATCATTGAAGTAGTGCCGGTTCGACACCTATAATATAGCCATATGTTTTGTACCTCTTATATTTTTCCTTAAGATGTTTGTCACCATTCAAATTCCATACAGGTTCTAATTCCAATTGCAAAAGTTCTGAGGAGATTGAAATAGTGACTACTGTGGATATTTTGAGGCAAGCAAAGGTGAATGTCATGGTTGCTTCAGTTGAAAAATCTATGCAAATTGTGGCATCTCAAGGCACAAAAGTTGTTGCTGAGGCAGTGTACGATTTAATCATTCTTCCAGTGAGGCAAACAAATTATTAGTACAAGCATTCTTGCATGCACTCTTTCTTAATTGAAGTATCAGGATCTAGAGATTTTTGAAAAAATTGCAGTGCCCACTTTGTGTTTGTCATAATAGAATTTATATCTTTAGGTCGCTTGAAAACCAAATAAAATATCAGAAATTTTGAAGGTTCTATTTACATTTTGGTCTCACCTTACATTCTGAGGAGTTTTGGTCTGTATCAAACTTTCAGGGAGGAATTGCTGGGGCTGAAAGGCTACAGAAATCTAGAATTTTGTAGAAGCTGCTCGAAGAACAAGAAGCAGCTGGAAGAATATATGGAGCAGTTTGTTCTTCACCACTAGTCCTCCGTAAACACGGTTTACTGAATGTAAAATAGGAATCATCTGGTATCTTCCTTTTCTTAAACTATCGTTGTTTTGAAGCTCATGCTTCCTCTCTGTGTACAAGAGAAGAGAGTGACAGCTCGTCCATCAATCATAAGCAAGTTGACCAATGTAGTAAATGGCACCCAGGTACTGTTGACAGGAAAGTGATAACAAGCAGGGGACTTGCTAATGTAACAGATCTTGCCTTAGCTATTGTGAGCAAGTTTTTGGTCAAGGAAGGGCAAGAAGTGTTGCAGAAGGCCTAGTATTCAAGTACCCCAGGAGTTAGGGAGATCTACTGTTGAGTTGTTTGGCAGTTTTC
>JAXCLQ010000010.1:8526205-8539811 GCA_035584115.1 Cedrela odorata | reverse complement strand
GTTTCTGTCCAGGCCATCAGGAAGGACGCCCAGACAGAAGGCTCTTCTCTGAAGAAGCTGAACTGAATTTGTCTTCATAACTGAAGTTGCTCTCCTCGCTAAGGTGCTCAGCATTTCCATATCTCCGTTTTAGTCTTTCTCACTGTTCCAATCGTCTTGGCTGTTTTGCTGCTTGTGTGTAATTCATTCATATCATCCGCAGTACAAGTTATAGATTAATGGTTTATTAATTTTCTTTTTATAATTTAAACTTATTTATCAACTGTGTGATAATAAAAAAATTATTTTTTCAAAGATAGCTCGAGATTGGGTAGAGATGACAGAGATAAACTTGGATAATCATGGCTGAGTTGGGATGAAATGGAGAATTATTTCTATGGACATACAAATAAAGTCTATGAATAAGTTTTATTAAATAGAATTGACAAACGACATCGTTTAAATGCAACTACAACAGTTCCAAACTCGAACTAGACAAATTCGGATAAGATACATCGTTACAGTAAGTAAGATCGTGTGTGACTTCAATTCCAAACTTTGATGGAGTCTCTGTCCTCTCTTCTTTCACCAAACTATGGTCTCAAAATCTGTCCTTCTAAGCTGTCTCGAGCGTTCGCTTTCCCTTCTTCATCATTTGTTTCTTCTGGTGCTGTTGCCGCTGCTTCTCCCCAGCAAAGAAGTAGTATGCCCACTAGGAAATGCTCTTCAAAACCCACCAAAAACCTCACTTTAACAACACCCAAAACAGCAGAAACAGCAAAAACATTGAACACAACAACTACTTCAAGTACAACCACATCTATCCCTCCCAAAAAGGTTTCACTTTCTCTTCTAAATATTACCCATTTCTCTTTTTTTTACTTAAACCCTATACCCTTTTTCCTTTGAATGCTCTGTTAGATATGAAAAACAAATGTCACTTAAAGTTTCTATCTTGTTTACAGTTCATGAACGTTGTTATACTTTTTCTGTGCAACCAAATTGTGCTTAAATGACTGAAATTTTGGTATAGTGCTTCGTAATTTTGTTGTTTTTGGGTATTTGTTCAGGTTTTGGTTCCAGTTGGGTTTGGTACGGAAGAAATGGAGGCTGTGATTATAGTTGATGTACTGCGCCGAGCTGGTGCACAAGTGACTATGGCCTCAGTGGAGCCGCAGCTTGAGATTGAGGCTTCAGGTGGTACTAGATTGGTGGCTGATACCTCTATCTCCACCTGTTGTCATCAAGATTTTGATCTCATTGCATTGCCGGTTGGTTCTTTAATCCGCAAATTTACATATTTGCTTAATTTCATACCCATTACTTAATTAGCTAACGGTTAGATTCTTTTTTGAATGTCCAAATGTCCTGACATTGTGATAAGTCTAGAATGGTTAGTCAATTAAGTGACTTGACATGAGAAGTTTTCTTTTCTTTAGAAGAAGAAACTAATAGTCGTTATTGTAAGGGCCAGTTGCCATGTTGTGTATATAAGGATTAGGCATCAGGTCGTGAGGGTTTAATGAACAGGAAAGCTGTTTTATGTGTGTGCATAAAATTGCTGAGGGATTCCTATTATTAACTGTATTTTCAGTGACATGCAATAAGAAGTTTTATTGATGCATACAGAATATTGTGCTCTTAAAGCTATAATTCTTGCTTCAGATGTTACTTGCAGAGTAAGAGGGGCTATACTGAGGAAAAAGATTAGGAATTGGGTAATATAGCATTAAAACATGGTTGAGATTGAATGCTTTCAATAGAAGGAACAAAAGATGCCAATAGTCTCTTTCTCTTTCTCTCTTTTTTTTTTTTGCCTTTTTCTTCTTGAATATGGTATTAGCCCTTGTAAGTTAGTTTGTGTAATTTATCGTGATTAATGTCATGTTCTTGCTTTTAAGGGAGGAATGCCTGGGTCAGCACGATTAAGAGATTGTGAAATACTTAAGCAAATTACAAGCAAACAAGCTGAGAAAAAGAGGCTATATGGAGCTATATGTGCTGCTCCAGCAGTCACACTTCTGCCATGGGGTCTTCTGAGAAGAAAGCAGGTGGACAACCGGTTCTGTTAATTTCAATGAATTTCAACATGTTCATGCTTTGTTATGGCTAATCTTAATGTAGTTTGTCTTGCAAGATAACTTGCCACCCAGCATTCATTGACAAGGTTCCAACCTTCTGGGCTGTTAAATCAAAAATCCAAGTTTCTGGGGAGGTTACAACAAGCCGTGGTCCTGGAACTTCTTTTGAATTTGCTCTGTGCTTAGTGGAACAGCTGTTTGGAGAGTCAGTTGCCAAGGGGATTGGAGAATTATTGGTAAGGCCTATAACTTTAGTGTTGTAAAACATTGCTTGTCCGGTGTAATTTTAATGCTTATTTCATGCAGCATTAAACAAAAAAAAGAAAAAGAAAGAAAGAAGATCCGCTTGTAATATAAGTACAGTGCTTGTATATTTATTATCTAAAAATGAAGAAAAAGAAAGAAAGAAGATTCGCTTGTAATATAAGTACTCAGTGCTTTTATATTTATTATCTAGGAACTATTTGTGTTATTTTTCCTAACAATTTTATTCTGCCTCGCATTTTTTTAAGCTCGTGCTTTTATCAGATGTTTTATGGCTTTTAAGCTTAACTTTTGTTGTTTTATGTTAGCTGATGCATACTGCTGATGATTCTCATAGAAAGGAAGAATTCAATGAAGTGGAATGGTCCTTCGACTGCATGCCTCAGGTAAGTGACTTCACTTCCAGCTTGAGTAAATAATTGTTATTTGTTTGATCTACAGAAATGCAGCTTGTCTATTTATTAGCTATTAGTTTTACTGTGATATTTCTATTGATAAAAAAAATGAATTTAAATTCATCATTTGTTCGTCTTTTTTTCCTTTTTATCATCTTCATCTGGGCATCATTTACCTGCCAAAAATAATTTCTTGGTCCATAATGGTGCTAGAGCCTAGAAATGTACTGATAACACCTTTACAGGAAATCTATTAGTCAGAAAGTAATACTTGTTAATAAGTTTTACTAGTTTGTGATATTGCTGCTATACACAATGTCCATCACTTCCCATCTTGCATACTTGTATGAGATTTTTTCATGGACATATTTCTATGTTTAGGAGGAGAACTTTTTTTACCAATTGTTGTCTGTGTTTCCCTTATCTTCCATAAATTCATCTATGCTGAAGCTCACACAGTGACGTCATGTGCCATTTTGGGTCAGAATATAAGTAAACTCAGAGTTTCCTGGCCTCTCAGAATTATTTTCGGTTAAGATGCATGTTTTGTAGTTATATCTATGGTTGTTCACAACCAGTTCTCTTCAATACCAACTTTCAGCCAGTGTTTGTTTGCAGCTTGAACCCTAGAAACAGTATAAGGTGATGACTTAAACATTCATCAATTTTTTATTTTATTTTATTTTATTTTATTTTATTTTTTTTACGTATGTAGCCCTTTTTGTTGATAAAAATGTTTTCTGCAAATAATTGTTTCAGTTTTCTGTTTTCTTGCCTGCATGTGAATACTGCCTGTTTTCACAACATAGCCTATATTGTGTTTTATGCAGTCTGAATGTACTGCCACTCCTTCTGGAGTTCCTGTATCATTGAAGTAAGGCTAGTTTGGCACCTATAATATAGCTATATGTTTCGTTCCCCTTATATTTTGCCTTACAATGTTTTTCACCTTTCAAATGCCATACAGGTTCTAATACCAATTGCAAATGGTTCTGAAGAGATTGAAATAGTGACTATTGTGGATATTTTGAGGCGGGCAAAGGTGAATGTCGTGGTTGCTTCAGTTGAAAAATCTATGCAAATTGTGGCATCTCAAGGCACAAAAATTGTTGCTGAAAAATCAATTAGTCATGCCGCTGAGGCAGTGTACGATTTAATCATTCTTCCGGTGAGCAAACAAATTATTAGTGCAAGCATTCTTGCATACACTCTTTCTTATTTGAAGTATCAGGATCTAGAGATTTTTGAAAAGATTGTAGTGCCAGCTTTGTGTTTGTCATAATAGAGCCTATATCTTTAAGTCGCTTGAAACGGAATAAAAATCTGAAAATTTAAAGGTTTTATTTACATTTTGAAGAGTTTTGGTCTGTGTCAATCTTTCAGGGAGGGGTTGCTGGGGCAGAAAGGCTACAGAAATCCAGAATTTTGAAGAAGCTGCTTAAAGAACAAGAAGCAGCTGGAAGAATATATGGAGCAGTTTGTTCTTCACCACTAATCCTCCATAAACATGGTTTACTGAAGGTAAAATAGGAATCATTTTGGTATCTTCCTTATCTTAAACTATTGTTATTTCAAAGCTCATGCTTCCTCTCCGTATACAGGGGAAAAGAGCCACAGCTCATCCATCAGTCATAAGTAAGCTGACCGATGAAGTAATAGATGGCACCAAAGTAGTTGTTGATGGGAAAGTGATAACGAGCAGGGGACTTACTAATGTAATAGATTTTGCCTTAGCTATTGTCAGCAAGTTTTTTGGTCAAGCAAGGACAAGAAGTGTTGCTGAAGGCCTAGTTTTTGAGTACCCCAGGAGTTAGGGAGATCTACTGTTGAGTTGTAGTGGAGAAAAGGCAGTTTTCGAGTTGCCTTAAGCAATAAAGAGTGAAGTTACTAATTTGGTCTCTGCCAAATGCCAAACACTGTATGTAACAGTTCGGAGTATCCAAATCATTTACAGAGTTGCTGTTGCCTTTTCCTTGTACCAAAAACTTAGAAAGATCATAATTATTTGCCAGCAAGCTCATAGCAAATGCCCATACTGATTGTACTATTTCCAGTAGTATGCTGACATTAACATCTTCAAATATATTCCTATATAGCAATTTTGCCGCAAACGTCAGGTTGGTAATAGGATGGTAATTAAAATAGAACGGAGGGTTATTCTAATCAGTTAATATGAGTTATTATTTCATTGCTTGTGGCAAGTCTTTGTGCAGCTTCGTGCAGTTTGGGATTGCAGCTTTTTTTATCATCTTCTCGAGACATTCTTTCAGTAGTTGACAAACCTTTTCTCTTTACAAAGAATAAGTTTTAAGGCTCTGAATATAAATGTACCATGTTTTAGGCTGTTGTCCATTTTTGATATAGCCACATATACTCTGTTTTTACACAAAACTTTATCTCCCCTTTTGAATGATTACTATGTCGTGGGCAAGCCTTGACATTATAAGCTCAGAAGTTATATTTCCTTTCAGTTAAACATACTTCTGTGCCACCATTATCATTATATCTTGTGCTTCAAGTGCCTGTAAACCTGAAGCATCCCCGCTTCAGCCAAAAATAATTGTTTGCAGCAGGCGTCTTTAAAGACATTGCATGCAATGGCCACTTTCTTAGATTAGACGCGAGACTGACAAATGTATCATATGTAACTACTCAAAGGATAGCCTTTGTGCCTGTAATTTGTGTGAAATTCTCCAACAAATGGTGATCCAGTTTAACTATGGATGATGTTTCCAGATTTCCTTTGTATAACCAACTTCATGCAGGTATTTTCCTTCAAGAACTTGGCTTGGAAGTGAGAGACCTTCGCAAGTCATGAAACCGATGGCAAATTCAAGATGCTTCAACTTAGCTATTTGTGTTCCAATAGATTAGTCTGATATCTGATACTGTCTATTCAATTCTACCGTTTGGTTCCAATTTTATGCAGCATAAGATTGGGAATTAATGTTGCATCAATTTCTGTTTGCCATTTCCCATTTCCTTGAATTTGGGATTTGTTGAAGAAGCAGGATGATAGTTATGCGAAGTTCCTAATAATGAAATGACTCGTTTAATTCCCAAGTTCTGACAAAACGATTGCTGTCAAAATCTGGTTGAACCCTAGTATCTTTTCCATCACACCCCAGGTCACTGAAGCTATTATAATATATAGATTTATTCAGATATTTCTCCAAGATCAATATGATAATATCAAAATATACCACATATAGCAAGTATGCAGAAGATGTTGTCAAATGTCAACAACATGCTTTATATCTCAAGCTTCCTAGAACAAGATATTCCCCTAGTAGAGTCAAAGGCAGCAGATTTTTCTGGATTCCTGCCTCAATCTCAAATGGGTCTGAATTTCTTACCTTTTTGTTTACATGAATGATAAACGGTAGATGATCAGGCGAGATTTCGGTAGCATGGCGAGCCACAACTAACAAAAATATGCTAGTAAATTCAAGAACACCCTAGAAATGTATCTACCTTAAATTAATAATGCTTAAAGCTGACTTTTAAGGGATTAACAAAACAAGCAAAGCGGCACAACTACAACACTCGAGTAATATAAAATTCTGACGACCTAAGCTTATTACCTACAAAAATAGCAAGTTAGATTTGTCTAAGATGATGCCATAGATAGAAACATAAATCAATAAAAGATATTTCCACAACTTCCCAGATATGCATCCACCACCTCTTCTAAGATTTTTTAAGTTGTTGACAAAACAAATAAAGAACTAAAGACTTGACCACCCACATCAAGGAATTTACAAAATTTCTGATGACCTAAATCTTAGTCGTAAAAATATGCAAAATTAGATGGTACAATATTAAAACCTCAATTGTGAAGAAGGTTAGAAACTAACCAAGTCTGCATGTAGACCGTAAAAACACGCTTAACCGTTCATTTACTTTCCTACTATTCTCAAATGAGAAGCAAACAGAAATCTCACAGATAGAAGTTTGATCTACTGTATGAAACTAATATCAGTCAATAATTTACAACTCTTTGATCCTATACATACAGCTAACTACACACCGAAGCATGATATAAAGATCATAGATGCGCACCCCAATCCTTGTACCACATCAACTGCCAAGATTGCATATTCAAACACTCTTTCTACTATTAACTTTACCAAGGGCCTGTTAGTGTCCTCCTCAAGCACTGTCTTTTGCCTCCCCATTGGTATCTCATTTTCTCAATAATCTGCTTAAACAGAGAAATGAAATAAGTAAAAGAAACAAACTTTATTTATCAAAAATCAACAATCATAATTCACATAACTTTATCAAAGAAACATTATTCAACTCTTGACAAATGACCCTACTGGTCTTTGGTTAGCGGCAGTTCATTAACAAGGCTAATATTCAAACTTTTCAGTACAAGAGTTGTTTCTAATATGGGTCAGCATATGACTTGTCACTGGCCAGTGGCCACACAAATGCGATCTGAAACAATGAATTAGTTGCACTTTTTTACAGATATAAAAGATATTATATGGTCAAGTTATGTTTTGCTGATTGTTAGCAAAAGTATTAGGTGACTAAAGAAAAAATGGAAGCCGATGAAACATAGTCTCTGTGGGGATGGTTGATTTTGGGAAAAGACTCAACAATGAGTAACTGATGCCAGTCATGACCTATGCAATGAGGTTCTATGCCATTAGGTGCCAAACATCTAGATTTTAATTTAATAAGACATTAATCAATTATCATGAACTTAAAGATCAGTCCATGTACAATAGATCTTATTTCATTGGATCAAACAATGTGATTTCTAGGTCTACAAGATGACAACAAAATATCTCTCTTTATGAATGTAAGATCTGTAAGATATTTTTGTCTTATTGTATCTCTGTACTTCTATAAGGAAATTGTGTAAATTCTGTATGTAAACAAAATCACTACATACTACATAAAAAGCATGATTTTGTTGGACATATATCGGACAAGCAATGGGGATCACACAAAAAATAGAAGAGATGTTTGATTTGGTTTTCAAAGATAACTAAAGATCACCACTTTATTTGAAAGCATTAAGATGAACCTAACAAGTAAGGCAGTGATAGAAATGAAGGGGCATGTACCTGATTCTTCTGCGTTACCATTTTTTCTTCCTGCAACAACAAAGGATCGCTCAAGGGGGCTTGATAACAACCCAAATATTTTATTAAGAAACGAGGATTTGACTTGGTAAGAAAAGACAACCTGTTTTTTCTGCAACTCTTGGTTCATTTCCTTAAGTTTTGCAACCTCTGCTTCCAGTTCCAGTGTATAAGCCTGCCAGAAACCCAAATAGAAAATAATATGGAGAGTCAAAACAAATGTTCAATAGCCAAACAGAGCTTTGTAAATCCACACAACTGTTCCCCAGTAAACGATCCCTTTACATAACTCAAAGATTCCTTTATGAAGAATCCATGTACCAGGCATCCTGTTTAAGAGTACAAAATGCAGTAGCAGTATTGCTCCAAATTTGTTCCAGTCAGTTGATAGTGTATAATATATAGCACGCAAAGTTGAAAATGATTTCTTAATAGAGAGGGGAGCATAAAAGCTACAATTCGCAAGGCTGCCATAACCTTTTTGTCAAACTGAAACCACTGCACTGAGAAGGTATACACAACTAAGATAAATTTGAAACTGTTCCAGGCATAATGTTGCAAGGAGCAATTGCAATACAATTGCACTTATGTGACTAACCCATTTCATCAACATCATATAAAAGGGAAAATGGGATAATGGGGTGTGTCAAAATTATGGAAAAATACATCCTCAAGAATGAGCTTGAAATTATATGTAGATGGATAAACAAGGTCAACTCAAAAGTAAAATAAGCAAATAAAATAAACAATATCTGGTAGCTTAGAAAAACATAATGGCTCAATCAATATACTTACCTGCTTGCGAGCCCGTGATCTAGCAGCTGACTCTCGATTTTTTATCATTCTTCTATGCCTCCTCTCAACAACTTTCTCCAGAGAACTGGATCTTCTTCCCCGGCCAACCGGGTAAGGAACTGGTGACGGTGAAGATGTATCGACAGTACTCTTAGCAAACACATCTGGAGAAGCCTGACCTGCCGGAGATCCAGTTGCAAGTGTAGCACCCCCAGCTCCTAAACCAACCACACCCATTCCTCCACCTTGCAAACCACCAGCCTGAAGTAGGTTGTTATTCATAGATGGATTTGCAACAGTAACAACTGAACCCCTTGCTCCAGGGCTAGCGAGCTGTGTTGTGTTCACTAAATTCATAGGAGAGGCAAAGGCCACAGTTGATTGCTTGGGGAAGAGTGGCTGCTGCTGCCGCTGCTGCTGAAATTGATGTTGTTGAGGCGGCGGCTGCCGAAGCTCATACTGTTGCGGCTGCGGCGGCAGCTGCTGAAGCTGATACTGTTGCGGCTGCAGTTGTGGTTGTTCAGAGGATCTTACTCCACCAACATTCAATGTTAAACTTCGAGGCTGACCAGGAACTGAATTGCTGTTCTGCATTATCCGATTACTCATCAGCTCATTGTTTCTATTTGGCTGCTGAAATCCAAGAGCTAAACTGGTATGGTTATTGTTCGCATAGAATCCACCATTAATAAGCCTTCCACCAATCTGTTGGATATCTTCTCTCACTACTCCTGCCCTCACCAAGAACTCCTCCAACGTCATCTCTCCCAAAGTCTGTTGCCTGTGTGGCATATTCGATCCTCCTCCTACACCACCAACACCACCACCGCTACTCCCATCATCATTAGCACCACCACTATTCTCTTTCATCAAGTCCCTCCAAACTTCATCAACAGTCTTTTGACTCAATGTCCGCGGCAAAGTTAACGATCCTTGTCTCTGTAAATTCCCGCCAGGAACACTTACTTCTCCAGTAGCACCAGCTGAAGAAGTTATAACTTGACTCTCTTCAGCAGTCCATATATTTTTCAATAGTTCATCCATGTTCATTGATCCAAAATCTTTCCCAAGTCCACCCCAGGTATTTTGGAACTCTTCAAAGGTCAATGAGTACACTGAAGGTTGACGAGCCAACGAGAAATTCCCCGGTGGCCTTCCTTCCCCATGCGGTGCATCACCAAAGTTCTTGAAGTTCATATGAGATCCCATTCTTGTTTCAAGCAGTTGCAACAGTTGACACCAATAAAAAATGTCTTATGCTTCCATGCAAGTGAATTAGTTCAGAAGAATATCCCACTCCACTTCCTTTCTTTAACTTAAGATCTAAAGTACACCAAATTAAGTGAAGGGTAAGTAAATCACACACATCATTCTAATTTCTACTCTTAATCCCAATTACAGAAAAACTTTTAAAAGAACCAAAATTTATATAGCCATAAAAATTAAACTATGCACATAAACTTCTTCCTATAGCCATAAAAAACAATCCCATTATCCCAAGTTTCAAAACAAACAAAACAAAAAAGAAATCGGGACAGTCATGACCTTAAAATATGGTAACAATTGATATAAAAAACAAAAGTTTGCTTCGAAGGATCTCATATCTAAGAATCTTTATCAAGAACAATACAAAGGTTACAATCAACAACAGCCAACTAAAGCGTCCTTCACAACCATCCAAATTGAACAGAATCAGACCAGTCTCAACATCTTTTGTCATGTAACTTACTAGAATTCAGATCCGAATTCTCATCAAACGGGGTAAAAGTAATACATGATGCACCAAGTTTCAACTTTTAACTGTAACTTCACATCTTATCCCAAATGCAAATCACCCCAGAAAAAATAAACTCAATTTTCAAATAAAACTAACCCATTATTTCAATTCATAAATAAACCCCACCAAAAACCTTCGCCGGCTATTAAAATCAAAAATCCCCCATAAAAACCCTAAACCCATTTCGAGTTAAATCACTCAAAATTCAAAACTTGATACAAAAACAAGCAAATTCAAGCTATAAAATTTTGCAGATCAGTAGAGTTCTTAGTTTCTCTTTTTTTAATTCTTATTAACTCAAAAACCAATATTACAAGAGGGGAAAAATAATTTTTGATACTCAAATTATTATCAGAAAAAGACAAGAAAAAGGGGAAAAATAACCGATACAGTACAAAATACAGACAATTGCATAAAAATAGAAGAGGGTTTTTACCTTTATTTGATTTTAATTTTATTTGAAAAATTGCTGAAAATTGAGTGACTGGAGAGAGAGTGTGGTGTCGTTTCTCTGAGCTTTTCGCTGCGTGGAGGCGACAAGTGTCTGTCGCAATTTAAGGACCTGAGCATTGAGTTTTTTTTTTTTTCCAATTTCTTAATTAATTTATAATTAAATATGGTGATGTGAGAGAGTGGCGGGCCACGGAGATTGAGCAACGTGGACCAATAGTAAAAGCGTTGAAAGATTGATGTGACGTGCATCCAATCATAACAGAACAAGTGGAATGATCTGGGCCGTTAAAACGCGCTTTCCGACAAGGATGACTGGATGGTGGATGGTGGATGGTGGATGGTGAATGGTGAAGGGTAAATGGTGATCGTTTTCATATTGGTTAGAAACAGTGGCGTGGGGTGATGCGACATGCACGTGGAGTTTGGTTGAGAAGTGTTTGTGTGCGGTAGGTGTGTTGTGTAAATTTTAACCCAGTACACGTGAGATTCACGTGTATAAATTATAAACCTTTGTAAAAAGGAAAATTATGAATGAACATATAAGTTAAAGCTTTCTTATCAATAAAACATAAATTTACGGAAAAAAACAAATATATTTAATTGATTTTGTTCATAAACAAATGTCAAATTCAATTTTACTTACATAATCATACATTATAATTCTTATTAATTCGATATCCGAACTTATCAATATCAAATAATTCACGGGACAAATCCGTTCTATTTAACTTAATTTACGTGATAAACTCGTTTTATATCGATCTTGCACGTGGGAATTGTTAGTAATTTTAATTAAAGAAATAAATTATAATAATTTATAGTGTATTAAACTTGTTTTATTTTTTAAATTTAATTTATTTATATATAAAAATTACATGAACGAAAAAACAAAGGATGTTTTAACACGTTGTGAGAAGTCATGAAGATAAGATTTGTTTTGTTGACCTCTTTATTGAGTGCATTTAAAAACGTGGGTTACCCACGCACTACTTAACTTCTTGTCTTCATAGAGTGGGGAAACCGTACTTCCACCTCTAATAAAACGACACAGTACAGTGGCTTATTGGTATCATTATGTCATATCATCCATGTGAACCAGTCACTCACATGGGCCCCAACCACCCTCCGAACGCACGGCTGATATCCCAAATCAGCATCGAATCACAAACCGTAAATAAAAAGAGAAAAAAAAGCAGATATTAATATCGGCACCCCTTCTTTGAGGATTTTACAAAAAAGAATATAATTTATCTATTTTCATCAAATAAGTCCCTCCTTTTGTTATTCACACAAAATTACCAAATTACTCTTTTAGTTATATTTATTCATTTTTTAAAATAATACCACACATCAAATTACCCTTATAGTTATTTTTACTCACTTTTTAAATAATACCAAATGTATTTTTTCATTTTATTTTTGCTCAAGTCCATCTTATCTTAAAACTGGAGAGAAGGACTCGCAAGATAGACAAATAACTATATATTTACAAAATTAGTTTCTAAAAATATTATTTTAAAAAATTATTAAATAAACTCTTACTTAACAATTAATATATTTGAATTTCGTTTGTTATTTATGTGGAATGACTTTTAAATTACACTTGTTATGAGATAAAAATATTAAATATTAAATATTAAAAAATAAATATATCTCACTAAAAATTTATTTTATTAAATTTTATTTTAATTTTACTTTCAAAGTATGATCAAGCCTTAATAGTCTTAAATCGAGCAATAACATATTTATAATAAATTAAAAAAGTAAACCTTTATTTGTAAAAATGTAAAATTTGAAGGGTGTTAATGTTATTATGCCGAAAATATCATGATGGCATCTCCACGATGCGACGAATAAAGAAATGAAATAAGACAGCACCATCAACCAATGACGATAAAGCAATTCTTCTTCCTTAGCTTCCCTCATTCTTTATTACTACAACATTCTGGCCTCATGGGGTTCCGAGCGCCACGTGGTGCACCATGATTCCCTTAAATGCTTTGATTAAAATATATATGTATATAAATGGTGGGCCCAACCCACGCGATGGTAAATGGAAAATGGTTGGAGGATTTACTGATCGGACTGTTGATGCGTCAGAAGGTACGTACTCCTTAGGTTTTGATTGAACAGGGAATTATTGAATTCTATCAAGGAATAGGGATAGGGATAAGGATAAGGATATCTGACACGTTATTCCCTGATCCACTAAAGCAAAGCTAAAGCAGTGTGTCTGGTGAAGTCTTGTGAAGCACACCAAATAATAATATGTTCTCATCAAAATCAAATCAAATCAAGCCGTTGCTTTGGAATTCTTGATCAGATATAAGCCCTCTGATCAAATTTGTTCTTCCATTTTTAACCCAAAGTTTCTTCCTAAAAAATAAATCCCGTGTTTTAAAAGTGCTTCATCACAAAGCACTTTAGCCTTTTCTATTTAGGAGTGTAGAAACGAGAATAGAGTGGTCCAGGAATAATGACCTGGGCTGAGTTGGTCCGTCCAATTTTCACGCTGCCGTTGGGTAGTCAGATATGGAGGTTTAACAGACCACGTCCACGTGTGTCTCTTTGGTCAACATTTGTATTAATTTGTCCCATTTATCCGACACTGACCCTACATTTTCGCCCTCTCCTTTCAGTCTTTCGTGGGCCCGTCTCTTTTCACTCCTGGGCCTAATTTTGTTTTACTTTTTGGGCTTTAATGCCTATTTTGGATTCTTGTGTTGTTACAATTTTGTCGTAATTTCGTACTCTCACCGACTT
>JAXCLQ010000010.1:8510215-8520740 GCA_035584115.1 Cedrela odorata | reverse complement strand
TAAGACCCACCAACCACACTGGCGTCTAGAAAATTTCAAAAGTAACCCCACTCCCGCTCCAAGGAAACGAAAACCGCACCGTATATAAATTTAAAACGCCCACAAATTGACAAAGACAATCTCCACACATAGATCTGCAGAAAACCTAGTCCCTACGGCGTCGCCCGGTGGTGTTTGGTTGGGCCTCATGTCGAATCTCAATGTGCCACCGCCACGGCCGCTATACAAGCAGCGGTCGTGGTCCCCCGATGCCGATCGGGACGAGGCGTGGCTGAGGAGAAAAGAAAATTATCACGTCCATCGCCGCCGCAGCAAGAGCGTTACGGACGAGGATGTACAAGAACTGAAAGGTTTTATAGAATTAGGTTTCGGATTCGAACCTGATTCGCCTGAACTGGACCCGAAGTTGTCGGATGCCCTACCGGCGTTAGGGTTTTACTGTGCAGTGAATAAACAGTATAATGATAGATTGTCGAGGTGCTCGTCGTCGTCATCCATTTTTTCTGACAGTGATTCTGGTAGCTATAGTTGCATTATTGATCCAGGTATATTTCTAATTTATTTTTTAAAAATTAATTAAGTAAATATATTTCATTTTGTGATCTGACGGTTGATATTTGTTGATAGGTGATGATCCAGAGATGGTGAAGATGAGATTGAAGCAGTGGGCACAGGTCGTCGCTTGCTCTGTTAGGCAAATTTCTGGGGAACCAAATTAATTTAATTTAATATATATATTTTTTAATTTTCATTGTAGACAAAATTTTTGCATAAATATCTAATACATTTCTAAAATGATAAAATTAAAATTAATAATTATTGATTCGTAATAAATAAAATTTTATATTAATAATAATAATTATTATTATTTTTATATTTAATAATTATACTATATTAATATTAATCGCGAGTGTTACATATTGATATATAAGTGAAAATTTGCAATATTATGTGCCGTGTCATATAAAAATTAATTTAAATTTTATTTAATAATAATGACACTCTAGATTTTGTGTTCACATATGTGTTCATGAAGAGTAGGAAGTTTTTGTTTTCAATAAATTTCGTAAATTGGCTGAAAAATAATTCAACCATTGTTATATAATGATTATATAATAAAGTTTTTATATTATAACTTTATTTTAAAATATATTACTTTTTTTGTCTATATTAACACATAATATATAAATAGGATAAAGTTACGGTAATGTGCAATTATAATAAATATATCAAAAATAAAAATATTATATATATATATATTATTATTTTTTAGTTTTTGTCTATATTAACGCACAATATATAAATAAGATAAAGTTACGATGCAACGAGTCTAGTGTACAATTGCAATTAATAAAGTAAAAATAAAAATATTATATATATATACTTATTTATTTATAAATAAAAACTTTAATTTTCGTCTTTATATTATACTGAGCTTATAAATTTGTTTAATAGATTTTATTAATTAAATTAATTATTAATTTTAATGTATATGTTATTAATTTTATATTTTAAAAAAGTGTTAACACGTGCAAATCACGCGAATAGCAAACCATTTGCAGTTATTTCGTTTGTTCAAATCAACCATATTCAACACATGAATTTGCACGAGAAGGTAATATGAAAGTTTGATTGATGATAAAGGATTTGATCAATTGATCAAAAACGAGGTGCACGGTATACCAAACGCACACCTGATCATACCACAACAACCTCGTAAAATGTCGCTTCCAAACACAATTACGACCCAACAGATTCCAAAACCACCCCGCCAAAAAAAAAAAATGAAAAAGAAAAACACCCCGACCAAGCAGCACGCGCCAACCATAGCGCGTGCATGCACTCGCCCTCCGCAATGGTATATACCATTCCATTCGCTTTTGCTGATCCGACCGTACGATGTCACATCTAAAGCTAAAAATATCTGGCTGACATTGGCCGAAGATATTATCTGCCGGCAGTGACGTGGCACTCAGCTGATGTAACTAACACGTGTAAAAGCGTCGCCATGTGGACCCTTTATTTGCCCCCAACCTTCGTACCGTCTCTCTCCCTCTCTCTTTTTCTCGCATTCTCTGCTTAATTTTCGGGACGATATTTTTCTCTCCAAACATTCTTCACATTCATTAGTTTACGGAATATACCGTCGCCGGATCCCGACGCAATGGAGGATGGTTGCCGGAGTGAGTTGACTCTTGCTGACTCGGAGTCGTCTGGTATAACAGTTGAAAGCTCGCATCATCATGGAAATGCAACGCCGGTAATTTCGATTTTCAATTACTTTTTCCGTTCTCCTTGATATTTATAATTCTGTTTTAAGTGTTTCCACGGCTGTTGAAAATTTTGTTGTTAGATAAAGAGGATTACATAAACAATAAGTCTGATTTTCTTTTCTTTTCTTTTCTTTTCTTTTTAATTCTTTAATTTTTATTTTCTTCCTGATAGAGGCTCCTTGCATGTTTAGATTTGTATTTGTATTTTTATTATTGTTATGTTGATTTCATTTGATGTTAATTTTGTCCCTGTGTTGAGGAAAATATCTTGAATTATTCTAATTTTAATATTTAATTTGGTTTTGGAATTGGAGGTACCTTACAGAAAGAGAGCGGTGATATTTCTTGCTTATTCAATTATATGAGTAGATTTTAAGTTATTGTTGCTTCCTTTAATGGCGCCAGTTAGCTGCTGATATTTAGAATTAATGTTTGAATGGATGCCTTCAGTTTAGTTTTTTTTTTCTTTAACCCTTTCAGGTGATTAAGACTTCTATTACATGTTATTCTTTGTGATTTTGCTTCAAGGCTCCAATTCTGCAGTATGTAACAGAACTTTTAAGAGTATAACAACTGTCTAGACACATGTTACTTCACTGTCATCAAAAAAGTTTCAGAGGCAAGAAAAATTTTCCTCTAGGTTAATGTAGAACTTGACATAGTAAGCGTTGATGAAGCAAAAACTGATCAGTGTCCTTTTGAATAAAAATTTGAGAATTATATAATTTAAGATTCAAGTAGATCTTTCACCGCATCATATAAAGCTAGTTGATGTCACTTCAATTGATTATTAGAGATTGTTGCTACACATTCATGAGGTAGCACTTTTAAATTAAGTTCCATTTTTCCTTGTTTGAAAACAAGTTTCGAAGTTAAATTCTTAATATATCTTGGACATTACCTAGAAGAATGATGATTATTACTGGGAAAGTTTGACAAGAATGGACAAATGATAAAAGATGTTGGGGGGATGATCTGATATTGTCCTCATTTGTATTTCCTACGTTGTTTTGTTTGTTTCTCTTAATTGTGAAGGCATTTGATAAGACAAGAACTTTTCAAAGTCTCGTTTGGAGACTCACTTACCTGTTCTTTGTTACCATTAAGGTTATCATGGCAGACTGATGTTATTAGAGTTGACATCTCTACGGATGTTATAAAAATTGACACTTTTATTGTTTTGGACATGTTTTATTACAATTTTATTGTAAAACTTTCTTTTCTCTTATTTTCACTTTTATAGCAGGGCCAGTCTGTAGAGTGGACAAATGAAAAGCACAATGCTTATCTTGACATTTTAGAAGCATCATTTGTTCACCAGTTGCATGGTTCCAGGGGTTTGGGTGGGTGGAGCTCCCAGGAAAAGATATTGGGGCAGTATTCATCACAAGAATTATCAGCCAACAATCATTCTTTATCTGACCAGGTCAGGGACTCAATCTGCCAGATATCTCCATCTTTTTGTGTCAGCTTTTAGTTTAAATACCTCAATTGAATTTTTTCCTTATTTTATTTTTGCAGTTAATGCTTCTACGAGATGGCAGCTGGCAGAAGATTAAATACGAGGAGATTGGACCTTTGTTTCACAATGCAGCTGTTGATTCCCACAGGATGCCAGAGAATCCATGGATATGCCGTTTTACCTCTGTAGGCAAATACCCAAATGCGATGTCTTTTGATCCCCAGAAGCACAATTTGCTTTGTGATGAGGGATTCTATTTAAGGGAGGATACGGCTTTCTCTTGTGAACCAGATGGAAGTTCAGAACAGCATCTTGATTGTCACCTAGGCCGTCGGACTTTGGTTGGCAGCACAGCAGGTAATTCACTAACTCTGGTAATTTTGCATTTAATAGAAAGATTTTTTACTTCTTAAATTTTATTCTCTAAGTTCTGACAATGCCCAATAACCCCACGTGCTTCTCCTTGTAAAGTTTTATCATCGGTTTTCTACTCGGTGTAGCTTGAATATTTTGGGTTTATCGAATTATGAAAATTAGGTAGCAAATTTGAGTGAGTCAGAGGGAGAGAGATGATCAAAGGAGGCAAAATGACATAAGAAAGGCAAAAGAAAAGACCAAACTAGAGTATGGTTTCTAAAGAGAGTAAAAGATAGAGGACAGCAAACTCCAATAATTTAATTTCAATCAAATTTGTCTTACATTAATCCTCACACATAGAAAGACCCACAACCTCCATCCAATCACGGTCACTTTTGAGGTTTAGAATTATATAAACTTTCTTTTAACTACATTCTAGAAGTGTGCCTAACTTCATGGATAATTTTTTATTCAAATTTTCTGGATAAAGTAGTCAAAAATAAAAATGAATGGATCTTCATGAAATAAAATTCTGATAAATAAATCTTGGATAATCTCCTCAATTTTCTCATCTATTCCTTTTTCTCTTAAAATTTCACCTCTTTTGGCTGAAAGAATAATTTAATGGTGGTGTCAATCTAGTAGGTTGTGTCACTACATTACTGCTCTCAGACAACTCTCTCTCACACACACATTCCACACATTCCAGGAGATAGGAAATCTTGCAATGAAAGTGTCCTTTTCTCCCTGATTCTGATTGATGACAATATTTCTTGCCCATGAATGTAGTCCCAATAATCAAGATAGATGATAACCACATCACCATTTGCGCATGGTGGCATATAATCAACTGCCTTTCTTTTTTCTCTTACTTGTATCAGTGGTATGAACGAGCTTTTAGTTATTGTCACTGACTAAATAACCACCGACAAATGCTTATAAGTTTTAATCTGTTTATGTGCACATTACTGTTGGGACTTGGAAGCCACTTGGTTTTTACTCTAGCAATAATATCTACGAGTGCTGGGTGCTTTTCTAATATGGAATAAACAATCTTTTACATTTATTTCTCTCGTTGGAGTTAAAGAATGCAATTTCTGAATCAACTGGAAATTTATTTGAATTACAACTAAGTCAACCGCTTTATTCTCTTCTTATGGTCCAAATAGACATTTTTTATTTTTTGTTGGAATATATGTCCAAAACACATACTGTGTGATTTTAAGAACATATTCGTTAGAACCAGTCAATGATGTTAGTTCGTTTTGGAACATTATGTAATTTTTGTAAATAATGCAATGCTAGTCCTTTTCAGAGAAACCAAAGATACTTCACGGCTGGAAACATATGGTTTCCTTTGTATATCTTTCTTTAAGCAGCCTTCCTTGAGACAAAACTTCTAAGAGACATAGAAATTGAGTATGAACCAAGTTACCATGCATCTTTGTGACTGTACTGCCTAGTTTATTATTATGCAAGACACCATTAAAAGTGCTTGTGCTAGATTCTAGAATTTCTGGCCATCCCTTATGATCTTTGTTTTGCTAGCTGTAGAAGTCTAATTTGCCGTATTGATGCATTTAGTCATTTGTATTTTTACTTGGTTTTTTGTTCCCTTAGCAAAATTTCTGATCTTTTGTAGAGGTCTCCGATCAGAATTTTGTGGATGAAGACCAAGGAGAGAGATCAAGCAGTAGGCCTATAGCAAAAAGGTTGAGGACAGCTGCAGTATGACCAAGTAATTTGTAGAATAAATATATTATTTGTCACTTGGTTTGTGAATCCCCTTAAATTACTTCAATGTTGGTGAGTGTTCTTTTTTTGAGAGTTCTCACTCTTGTTAGTTGCATGGTCATTCAGGTTGTCCCATTTGGAAAGCTTCACAGGCCTAGTGTTTCAACGGTCAATCATGCTTGCTCAGAAAGAGAGGAAAGGGCACATCGTGAGTTGTTTTCAGAACATCCGGAGAGCTTTCCCTTCCCAAGATCAGATATGCATTACTATTTAACAGGAAGCTGAGTTGTGAGGTTTAACCAAAGTTTGAAACGTAACCTTTTACAAGTAGACACGAAAAGAAAGAAGATTCGGTTAATAGTGTTTATGGTTTTTTCCAAGTGCCTGGTAGAGGAAATGTAGACATATGCCACGGGAAGGGAAAGTTTTGATGTTGATTTTTTATGGGGCACTCTTACTGGAAGACTCTAGTGTTTCTGCTACCAGGAGACTTTTGATGAAGATTATGCGAGAAGAGAAGAAAATAAGTTCATATCTAGTGCAGAACTTGCTGATGTCTAGTATGTATGCTAGTTAAGAAGTACCCTAGTTGCAAGTAGGTTAGCAATTTGAGAGATAAACGTATTCTCTATATTCATGTTCTGCATCTCAATTTTGTAGTTTGAATGCATTGTATTTGTACATAGAAATATTGAAGCTTTCATAATTCGTGTTCTATATAACTAATGAGGTATTATTCAGCCATGTTTTTTTGTTCTCCTTTTTTCAGTGTTGTCTAGTCGTTGATTTCTATCATGATCTAGTGTTTTGATAACGTAAGTTTTTCTTTTCTTTTCTTTTAGGATTTGTTTATTTATAACTATGTAATTGACAAATTGTGTAATTTAATTACATAATTGTGTTTGACTATAATTATCTAATTACGCAATGTTATATTTTGTAATTATATAACTTACGTTATGCATAGTAATTGTATCCATGACTTTTCTTTGATGGTATATTCTCCCTCACTTGTGTTATAATTATAATATAAACTAATCTAGTTGATCTGCAGGAAGTTTTTGATTTAATTAATTACCAAATTAGTATTAAGTATTAACCACTCTAGTTGGCTACAACTGCTCACCTACTCCAAACATCTGCTTAATCTCCTATAGTGTGAATTGTATTTGTTTGAATCTCCTTTATTAATTATATTTAATTTTTATTGTTGGTTTGTTTTCAGAAACACAACGGAAACAAAGCACTACTACTGTGTCCAGTACTTTGCGTAGAGATATTCCAACAATGATGATGATAAATCAAATGGGTATGTACTAATTAGTTAAGTGGCTTAAATCACTAATATTCTCCATCTACATCTTCATCTACATGAAATTGATATAATATCCTCTTATATTTATATATGTTTTTGGATTTTCTATACATAGAATTTACACTATAAGAAATCAAGAAAAAGGCTAATAATGTCTTTTCACTTTAATGGATGATATAAAAAAAAAAAAGAATTTTCTATTTTGTTATTAATTCTTTTTGTTAAAATTTAATATAAATACTTTAAAAAATACTTCTTTTTTTATTAATTAATTTACTTTTATTCTCGTTAATTTTTATTTATATTTGAGTGAGAATGATTTAATATTAAGATAATATTTTATATAAATAAATTTATATTTATAATAATATTTTTTTTATTTTATATTAATGGGATATTAATATTTTATTTTTTATAAAATAAAATATGTTTAATTTCAAAGAAGACTTTAACCAATTAAAGTTGCATAGGTGGAAATGTAATGTACTAGGCCAAATCGAACTAAATGAAACAGAACGTGGACTTTGCAATGGATGAAGATTCTTATTTTCGTGCTGGTAATTGAAATTTAATCTTCATTAAAGCCCAAAAACTGATGCAAAACACATAATATAATCTCTTAAAACCTCGTTAATAGCCCCCAATTAATTATTACTTTCCCGATAAAGAGTTACCGGGAGAGAAAAAGAACAAACTCAAGAGGGAGAATACTCTATTTTCTGCCGGTTTCTTTTGATGGGTATTCTGTCAAATCTAAGAGGAGCAAGAACAGGCAGCAACAGCTCACAACAAGAAGGATTACCGGTATCTGAAAATGGGTTAGCTTCAAATTCTTCAGCATCGAAGAAGAAATGGTCAAATTTGATGCCTTTTTTTGTGGCGCTTGTGGTTATAGTAGAGATTGCTTTCTTGGGTCGTCTCGATATGGCAAAAAACGCTGCTATGTTCGATTCGTTAGCTGATATCTTCTACAAATCACCTCTATCAAGTGAAATTGAGGAGATTGGTAGTGTCGCTGATGATTCGTTGGCCAGAAAAATGAGTGGTCGGTTTTCTGATTCAGAGAGTTGTGAGGAGTGGTTGGAGAGAGAGGATGCTGTGGCTTATTCAAGAGATTTTGAGAATGATCCTATCTTGGTTATTGGGGCTGAGCAGGTTTGTTAAAACTGCTATATTTAATCATCGTTTTACGTGATTTCAGACTTCATTTTGTTATAGTTCAATTGGTGTGATGAAATTTTGTTATTTATGATGATTGTGAAATTTAAGCCTGCTGGAAAAAAAGTGTGAAATTTAAGCAGCATGAGAGCTTAATTCTGTGTTATTGAGTACACTTTGAGTTTGATTCTTGTACAGAAGTTGTTGTCTTATCTTCATAGATTGAGGATAGACCAAAATTCATTTTAGCTTGCTTGTTAGGAACATTTGACTTGCCCGTTTATGGATCATTGATGTGTGGCATTTCAATATTGATTAGAAATTAAAAGTTCACTTTCGGTTACTTTTCCTTGACTTCATTGTTCTGTCTGCTTGCAGTTAAGTGGGCAACAAAATTAAAGTGGCAGCAAAATATAAAATTATAACCAGTGTCCACGTATAGGCATCACATTGTTAAAATTAGCGTGGTATTCTGGCTTCTGTTCCTGTTAATTTAGAGGTGGACCTTATCTTTGATTTGAATTAGTTCAAACCTTTGAAGGTTCCTGATAAAAGTAAAAGATGCATGCAGTATTTTGTTTCCCTATGTTAAATTGATGTAATCTAACATTTTCTTAAAACCGTAGGACATATATTGCAAAACATAAAATTAGTTGAACTTTTTGGAACCTTTCTCCTTGGTGTTTAATCTATTTGTAACAAATTTAAATGATATTGGTGTCAGTCTATTTAATTACCTTGTCATTTTCAGAATTGTTCTTTTGACCTGTTATGTCTCTACGAGTTGAACTTTATGGGTTACTGCAAGGAGTGTTGGAGACTCAATTGATTAACGTTATGTTTTTGTTCATTCAAGCTAAATATCTGAATTTCCTGTCGCATGCTTTCTAGGAGTGGAAAACTTGTGATGTGGGATGCAAGTTCGGATATGATCCTGATAAGAAACCTGATGCTGCATTTGGTTCGCCACAAGAAGCTGGAACAGCTAGTGTGCTCCGTTCGATGGAATCGTCCCACTACTATTCTGAGAATAACATCGCTTTGGCACGACGGTGGGTATGCACTGTCTATAATGGCTTTGTTTCATTTTGAAAAGCAAAGACCCTTTGTTTTTTGAATAAATTTTAAGCAAGTGAATCCCTCTCTTCACCCTCTTCTCTCTCTCTCTCTCTCTCTCTCTCTCTCTCTGTGTCTAGATCATGCTTACATTGTTGTTTGGGTTGGAGGGAGAGAGATAGAGATGGTGGGTGGGTTGTGTTGTGTGTTCCTTGGGGCAATTCATTTTTGACTAAAAAGTTTCATCTGATTTGGGAGCAAAGCTGTGGCGGCAGTTCAATTTAGAGTGAGTTTTAGGCAGGAAAGTAAAGTAAAAGAGCCAGTTGGGTATTACAGATCTGGTTTCTAGTTTGACATGTGAGTTTGATGCCATCATTTTCGCTTTGGTGTCCCTGTTCTATTTTATTTTGGTGGAATGGGAACTTGAATGTCGACTGTTGCAGCTTAAAATCATCTGATTTTAAATGCAGGGCCAGCTGACTGTTGGATTGTGCTTTGGCATCAATCAATCAACTGACTGTTGAATTGTCCCCAAATTCTACCAATTTTGAACTATACCAAATGACCAGTTACATTTTCTTTTGAATGTTCGAGTGTGTCATGAATATTTGTGTGCGAAACATTTCTGGAAAACAACAAAAATGGTTTAAGAACTTGGAGGAGCCTGTGTTCCTGTAAAAAGGAAAAGACAATATAGTTGAGTTGCTGGAATTTGGAACCATGAAAAATTTACAAGAGTTGGATATTCACAAGGATTGCTTTATACAACCTGACATAAATTAGTAAACTATGCAGGGGAATGATGTTGTAAGAGGTGAAAATTATAATGACAGTTAACTTCCTCTAGGCAACGAGGAATGGAGATGTAGTTAAAATGAAAATGTTGGTCTTTTTCCAAAATTCAATTGTTGTATTCAGATGTTTTGTTTGTGTTGGTGTGGGTTTTTTTTTTCCTTTGGGGCGGGGGTGATGGTGTAGAACCTATGCTTACACTGAAGCAAATTGTGTCATCCATAAATTATTCAAACTCTTTTCCTTGTTTGTATTATTTCTAATGTTTCTTTTATTTTACAAGTAGTGGAATGTTTAAATTGTAAGTTTTGCTTCATCCTTTTCTTCATTATCTTGTTGTAAAAATAAAATTTCATGTCTGGAATTAAAAAATAAAAA
>JAXCLQ010000010.1:8437081-8452661 GCA_035584115.1 Cedrela odorata | reverse complement strand
TATATATATATATATTGTTTCGTGGATTTCGTAACCATCTTTTTGTCTTTACTTAATTTATATAACTTGCGGTCACAATTAAAAGTTACAGAGAGTAAAAATTGATTCATCAGTAAAAATCCTTCGATATTTAAGTTAGAAATTTTTTTTATGAGAAAGAATTAGGGAAAAAATATAAGTTATTTAATGCCAGAGTTTTTATTATTCGTATCTGGTTGTCATCGGTATCTTTTTATAAACGTTTCGATCCCCTTAATATGATAGAATTTTGCAAAATCTAATAACTAGTATCTCACTATATGAGAACCATGAAAATTTCTTAAGTTAAACATCGGCTTCTGGATTTTGTGGAATTGTATCCTTAGAATTTTTATTATGTGAAAAAAATTTTTTAGTAAAAATTCTTATTACAGAATAATCCAGAAACGTATAGAAAAAATATGAATCCTCCACTAATACGAAACATTTTTAAGCTGTGGCTGAAACCTTTTCAAACTATGGCTGAGACTCTCTTAAGCTGTGGTCGAGATTTTCTTAAGCTGTGGCCGAGGTAAAAAGTAACTAAACTATAACTGAGACATTTTTATTAGTCCGATATGTCGACCTGAGACCTCCCTTTCTCTTATCAAACCCTAACTCTTAAAGCAGCCTGGACTTCTTACTACTTAATAACTCTCCTAGGATAGCATTTGATCTCAAAATATGGTCCGTCTCTTCTTGCAAGGCTGTTCCGAGCTTCCTATCCTTTGAGTCATATGCATGCTGAACTATATCCAATCTATATATATATATATATATATATATATATATTTGTTATTGTTCTGTACACTTATATTTGCTGTTTCCGATAGTACTGTAGCTTCACAAGAAAACAATTATTAACTTATTTGTTTGTTTTGTACTACACAGCATTGGCAATGGAAGAGTTGGCAAGAAACTTTAAGAATCCACCCCCTGACTGGACTGGAGATCCATGCCTACCTGCTGAGAACTGGTGGACTGGAGTTACATGTTCTAAGGATAAACCTGCAAGAGTTGTCGCTTTGTAAGTTCATTAAAGCACTTCAACCAGGCTTTTTAGTACAAATATTTATTCTCTGCAGCATATGGTAAAGATCTGTCAACAAATTGTCATCTTTGTGCTTAAGAAATCACACTCATAACTTGACTCAAAACCCAAGCCACATATCATGAAGTTTATCATGGTCCTGGATCATGCTTATTTTTGTACTTCTGTTAACAGAAGAATTGCTAAGAAGTATTTTTTTCCCTTGGAAAAATACAATAGCCCCTCAAATAGGGAATACTTGTACAATTTTAACTAGGATCCTGGTTTATTATGATTAACTTTGAGTGGTTCTGTTTCTTATTATATGAAGGGATCTTACAAACCTTGGGCTAACTGGGTTTCTACCTGAATGCATAGCCAATTTAACTGCACTCCAGGATCTGTAAGTAACAAAGCCTTTTTAAACAATGCTACCAGACTACACTGGTCTTTTATTGCTCCTTGACGGCAGTAAATGTTAACTTATATGATTTCATACAGTTGGCTTGGTGGAAACAAGCTTTCAGGTACCATACCAAGGATGAAATCATTAACCGAGCTAGAGACTCTGTATGTTCTTTCAAAAAAACTCTTCAGTTCCTTTCCTCATAAATTTTATTTCCAAGTTTCCTTCAAATTAGTCACAATGCATTGATCTGCTTGTATTTATTATGATGAAGGCATTTGGAGAATAACCAGTTTCAAGGATCGATCCCTCAATCGTTGTGCCAACTTCCGAATCTTCGTGAGATGTAAGTTTTTCAACATTGAAGAGAAGTTACCAACAGGCTTTTCTTTATTATTATTTTTATATAGATACACAAACACACATTTATATATATTTCAATTCTAGCTAACTGGCTAGGTCGATGACCTCACTTGATTAACAGATTCCTTCAGAACAACAATCTTGATGGGCAAATCCCTGATGGTCTACAGAAGAGAAGTGGGTTGAATACCCAGTAAGAAATCCTCTACATTTCTTTCAAGATTGTTTGAATAAGAAAAGCTTTCATATGTGTATCTGTCATCTACTCAAATAAATAGCTTAGCCATAAGTTTGCTTGTTAAATAACTAAATCTGCTAAGCTTCCCATTGACCTTGAATGATGATTCTCTTTTTGTGTCAGGGTGTCTCCTGGAAATCGTCTAACAAAATCAGCATAATGAAGAAGGAAAACTTTTAACACCAAATTAGATGAAATTAGGAAGTTTTTGAACTTACACTATACTATATAAGTTCAATGAAGGAATTCTTGTTGAGTAACAGCACTAGTAGATACTATATAAGTTCAATTATGGAAGTAATTCTTGTTAACAGTAAAGAGATATCAATAGTGCCATTTCAATTCTTAGCTTCGAAAAGGTCCACTTGTTTCTGTTGCTTTCAATCTTAACCTGTGAGTGTGAAATGTTATCCTTCAATCATAATGGTAAATCAGCAAACTAACCGAAGCAAATGAAGAATGTCATCTACACGCAGCTAACATATTTGAGATCAACTGACTGCTGATGAAGCTGCTACAAAAGGCACGATGCACATATCATATAGTAACAAACTTTTTTGAGAAATCAGCGCAATGTATTGTAATTTATACTTTGTAATCACCTATTTGATTAATTTCTTATAGCAACTAATATCAATAATTTGCATCAAGGCTTTAAAAATAGGCTCAAAAGTGCAGAACTCTCTCCAAAACTTTTCCTTGCCAATTACAGGCATTAGTTCATTATAAATGCTACATTTCAGCCTCGTACGACTCTTTAAGATGCTCAGTATATTTTGACACACTCCACATTCTATTGCAAAAGGCTTTAATTGGCTTTACAAAGACCAGCATGGCCAGTAAACCTTGGGGCATTTTGTTGGCAATCATTTTCCAAATAGAATATAAGCACAGAATCAGAATAATGGAATCATGCTATAGTTCCACTTCTTCAGATGTTTTCTCTCCAACCATTTGGGCATTACTTCACAGCAGAAAAAAGGCTAGATACCGAGAAGAAGTGATTCTGTGTTTGAAGGAATACACCAGTGAGTGTTAGTGTTTGTTTTTGGCAATTCTTGCAAATTGTGTCAATTGCCTTCAGTTAAGACTTGTGTGGTACAAAATTACAGCATGATTGTATTCTATATTTCTATATTCTAGCCTTAGCCTTTAGTTTTTGATACCAAGAAGAAAGCCTATGTTAGCCTTAGCCTTAGCCTTAGTCCCCAGTTAAAGATTTATGAATAATATATATTTTTTAAAATAATATAAATATAAATTGAACTCTTTTAAACTAATCGATACCTACCAAGGCATCTTGGATGAGAATCAAATCAAAACAAATCACATAAAAATGTCATTTCTCCAGGTCAAAATGAATGAAAATAAGCAAAATTCATCAACTCAAAATTGCATGTGAATAACGTGACAGTTTGAAATATATATAAAGTGTACCCAGTCTAATCCTCCCTGTAAAAATCCACATCCAACATTGATGGACGCAACTTCAAAACCTCGGACAGACTCTTGTGATTTTCACATCTCTCTCTCTTCTGAGACTCTGGCCACTTGCAGCTTGTATAATTCAATGTACCCAATGAGCCATAGAAGCTCTCTTTCCTTCTCTTCAACACCTGCCGCCTCTTTCCGTTGCTTCGCCACCAACGACCTCCCTGCCGGACCCACGTCCGTAAGATGGGCCCACTTCCCCTCCGCAGCTGACATCAGCATCCGCTGGCGTTAGTGCGTCGGAAACGGCAGCGTAAAGGTGAATGCGAGGAGATGAAGTGATCGAGAAATAGAGAGAGTTACTTGACTGATAACAGTGAACCGCTTCCTCTTCCCATGACTTACCCTGATTCTTCTCCGGTCCCACCTGTGGAGATTGATAAGCGATTGAGATGTGACCCTCAAGTTGAGGTATTGTTCATTTTTCATTGTTTTTCTATTAATCTTGTGTTGAAGTAAAACTTCGATGCATATGTGTTTTATGCTTTTATGTTTGTGTACTGTTTTTGAATTTTGCAATGCATTACTGCTGAAGGGTAAGTCGGAATTAGCATTTTTATTGAGTTTGTAATATGGGTTCGATATTCAAGGAGCTGGGTGGCCATAAAGCTTTTGTTTTGTGGGGCAGGAATGTAAGAGAAACAATTAGCTGGATTAATTAGTGAATATGTCTTATTGCCGAGAAATTTTGAGAAAATGAAATTTTAGGACTTGCATTTGCTTAATCTAATATATTCTTTCTTCATTTCTTAGGTCTCTTCTAAGCGTTAAAACTTGGGGAACCTTAGACACGAGAATCTTACAGACTTGAGTTGGACGCCACCTACCCAAAAGCTGAAGCCAATGCATTATGACTAAGTCTTGTTTATGACCTGTTCTTTCTCTCTATCCATCGAATGTTGAATTTGCGTACTCATAAGTGGAAGTCAGCTGACAAAGGCTCAATGATTACGAGACAGGTCATAATTCTTACCTTTTTCTCCAGTTTCAGAGCAAACTATTGGAGCCACTTCAAGTTCCTTGTCATGAACTAGCGAATCCATATGTAAAAACCACATATATTACTATTGCATCTGATTAGTGCACACTTCATCTGAAATAATTTAACACCATTTGCTTGAGCAATATTTTTCTGTTTGGCCTAGTCAGTGCCCAGTTGAAGGCCTAAAGTTTGATTATAGACTACGCTTGAGCTTATGTGGGTCCATCCAAATCTCAATACATGGGAGTTGGTATATGGAACTGTGTACCACTTTGTAACTATATATCTAATAAAAGTGTGTCGCTGTCTTTTTTTTTTCCTTTTTTGAAAGTTTTTGATATATTTCTGCATATGTAGGATTGTAAGGAAGTCGTTTATGAATGGACTGGAAAGTGTCGAAGTTGTCAAGGGTCAGGATATGTAAGCTATTATAATAAAAGGGGGAAAGAGATTATCTGCAACTTCACACCTGGCCTTGGAATTGGTATTTTTCTTCTTCTTTATCACTGGTAATTCAAAAACCACGAAATTTCAATTTGGTAAATTAACAGAAGAAATATGAGCAGCTTAATTTTATCAGTCTTTAGCTTGGACTTGACTTTCTATTTTGGGTTAACTAAGAGAGTCATGAAGATTATGGTATTTCTAAGTATTCTGTTTTGTGCAAATGAAATGTAACTTAAACAAAGATAATACCTGTTAAGCATATTTAGAGAATTCATTAGCTGAACATCTTCAAAATTGAGATTTCATCATTAGAATTTTCTGAGCACCTTTTGTTTTCAATGTATAACTTGTTAAACAGTATTGAATATTATTTCATCGATCTAAATCTGACCTAAGAATCACTAAATAACGTTCTAAAACAGTTCTTAGTGATAAAACTTCAAAGAAAATGTCTAGAAAATGGATAAAGAAAAAGTTTATCATGATTAAAACAGAGTATAAGAGAAGATGTTCCCTCTATTCTTGTATTGGGAACTTGTCAAACATGACACTTGTCGACCAGTTTTTGCTAGCTCTTTGAATTGCTAATAGAATGTCCACTTTTATATATTTATCAATGTGCAAAGGAATGTTTCTCTCTCTCTCTCTCTCTCTCTCTCTCATGCACTCTTGTTATGATTTCAATTTTGGACTTGCTTCTTTCTTTCTTGTTAAGTAAATTGCGATTTTATAACTCCTCATTCTCAGTAATGTGTGAGATATTTTAATTTGACTTGGTTTATCCACATCTGGATGGACAACTAATATAGTTATACAAGTATAATTTTTGTACAAAGTCCTATTATTCTTGTGAGGAGACCTTTTCTTTTGATATATAAATGCATATTTTACCATGTATGGTATGCTGCCTTTCCACCAAAATGTATGATGTATTTCATACATGACTTTGATGTAGAGTGAACAGTAACAGTGTGGTTTTGCCGTGAATCAGTTATACACCTACCATACTTTGCCTTATCTTTAAGCATGTTGAAGTACATTGACAATTAGTTTCCTTATCTTGCTTCCCATCTTCAGTACTTAATCTGGATAGAATGCTGTGAATATGACTTCTGGATCCGTTAACCTCATCCCTAGCAGCTATTGATCTCCCATGCACAGAAAAGATAAGAGCTGCATGAGTTTCTATTTCCTTTTTCATTGTACATATTCTGGCTTTTAGTTGGCTAATCTCGTAGGTTCTATTTTTGAGAATTTCCCTTCTAGGTAGTTAACTGCTGATTTTTATTAGGGATGGACCTCAGCAGCCTAACTCAACATGCTTGGAGCAGAATAACTTTTAAATGCTATGCATTTTCATTCAATTGAAGGAAAGCTCCAAAATTTCAAGAAGCAGACATTATAAGAAACCCTTTACCAGATTGAAATTGAGGAGATCACATCATTGTCTTCAAAGCATTATGAGTCTGTTTCTTTGTAGAAAATTCTACATATTATTCTCCTCTTCTTAATTTTTTTTTCTACCATTCAATGAACAAACATATAATGAATGATATTTACCGAGTTCAACACAGTTAAATCTTTAGATAAGTCTCACCCTGTGTTTCTTTCCATTAATCACGCACAGAAGGCAAAAAAAGGATAGGTTCACAAAATAAGCTTCAGTTAGTACAATGAAATTAATTCGTGGAGGTGCATGAGAGTCTAGAAATCAAAACTAACTCAGTCGAACTATGGTTGCTTTTTCTATGGATAAGTTTAGAGGTTTTACTGTAGGAGTAAGCATCTTATCAAAAACCAGAAAAAATTGTTGGGTTAGACCTGTCTCGTGTTTTTTGTTTTTGGTTGGGGGGCTGTTGATAGTTGGACTTTCTGATCGGTTGTATGATAACTTTTCTATGGTGATTATAGTGGTTGACTTGGTTCTTTTTTGATGTTATGGTGATTTTTTTGGAGCTTTTGTGGATGTTTAATGCTGTCCAATGGAGTAATATGGATTTCTAATTATTAATATATTCATTAACTTTTTACATCTCAAGTGGCATAAAAAATGTTTGACGAGAATCTGCATAAGTTCTCTTTTTGTGAATTTGGTGGAGAGAAATGTGAGACTATTCGATGATGTGGAGGTTCTGTTAGAAATTGATCTTGTCAAGACGGCTTTACCTTTAGAATCCTTGGAATGTTTAAGAATCAGATGATTATTCTACATTCTTTGGATATTAGGTTCTGATATTTGTTTTTATGCTTTGTGCATCAATTCTGCCTCTTAAGTTTATCTAGAATGCTATTGTGGATACCAATTACTTCTTACTTCCAATAAGAGTGTGGACTTCATTTTTCTTGATAACTAAAATTTATGAAAGCATGTGTGTATTAACTATCAATCCAGAATATGTATTGTGTGGGTTTTTCTCTATTGCTTCTTGAGGTTTAATTTAAACCTGTAATTTACATTTGATGTTGTCATCATTACATGATATGTGCAGATGATAACAGCTCGCAAGGACATTGAAGTAATGAAGGATTTGGATAATGGAAAGCCACCTTGACTGAACATTTTTTTCTTAGCTCGGGAATATATTTCTTGATAATTGAAGAGTTGTATTTTTTAACAACTTCTGATCAATATTCTTCTTGTACATTAGCCTTTTTGTCTTTAGATTGCAAGAGGCAACTTCCTGAAAAGGATGACACAATGCAAGGAATAGATTGTAACTTTACCAAAGAATGTATTCTTATTTTAAATTTCTTTTTTGCACCTATCTTTTCTTCTTTATTTATCCTATCTGCCACTTCAGAATCTTTTATTGAATGGTTGCTTTTCAACTTGCTGGTTAAGGAACAAAAGGATAACTTCGAATAGGCTAGGGCTCACTATAGATTATAAATTCTCTCCTTGATGTAGCCTGAGAAGCGTATAGTTGCATTCATTTGATAATTGAAGGTTTTGGATTTCGACCAATTCATCCAAAACACCATTAGACATGTCAAATGTGAGCTTTCTTGATTTCCAGTACAAGCTTTCGCAAAATAAGTTTCTGAGGAAGCCATCCCGGTTGTTCTCCTCCCGGGACAGACAAAATTCTGGCTTACTACCCACTTTCCAGCCAAACAAAAATGAGATGAAACGAGTTTTCGATAAATTTGATGCCGACAAAGATGGCAAGATATCCCAGAGGGACTACAAGGATATATTGAGAGCTATCGGACAGGCGAACATGATCCCTGTTGTCTCAAAGATTTTCCTTGTGGTTGATCTTGATGGAGATGGGTTTATTGATTTCAAAGAGTTCATGGAAGTGCACAAGAAGGAAGGTGGGATCAGAACGAGTGACATACAGAGTGCTTTTCAGATATTTGACAAGAATGACGATGGGAAGATAAGTGCAGAAGAGATTCTGGAAATATTAAGGGGGCTTGGAGAGAGTTGCAGCCTAGAGGACTGCCGGAAAATGGTGAGGGCTGTCGACACTGATGGCGATGGCATGGTTGACAAGGATGAGTTCATGACAATGATGACTCGCCCCATTAAGGAAGATTAAGCGGGCTTTTCAGTTCGGGCTTCGGGGCTTTACTTGTTTGTTATTTACCTGAAATGTTGTCTGGATCATGTACTTTAATGCATGCTTTCGCTACTTTTTTACTTTTAAAATGTATGATGTCGGATGGTGATACTGTCTTGGCAGTAATTTTCAACCTGTCTCTCACTCTCACTGGAATGACATCAATTGTGCATAACTAGAATAAAAACCTTTAAATTGAATTCGAAGTGGATTTAAGGGAGCATGGCAGTGGTAAATAAAGTATAGGCATTCGAAGTGGGTTTAGAAACACAAACTCCTGCACCAGTTTCCCCCTGCTAGTTAATGACCAACATCCCATAATCAGGTCTTGAAAGTGAAACTACATGCATTAACACTACGATTCCTGTATAGCTGGTACATAATTTGCAATCGGAGTGAAGTGAAAATAATCAACCTCATCTGGAAATCTGTGATTCTTAAGTTCTGTGTATAGAAAGAATTAGTTCAAAACACAGTGCACAAATTGTTATGTTCCTAAAAGATTCCATTCGTAAATTATAGCCAACAAAGAAATTTCACATAACAAAGCAGAACATACAGCATAGATGGATATCCAGCCTACGAAGTAATCAATGAAGCACGACATATATGATATATATAAAGGCCAAAAAATAAAAGGGCAAGTAAACAATTGCTAGAAATTTCATATAGTATGATCAGTTAAGCATCAACAGAAGCAGATCATGCATTAAAGCACTGGATATTTTGTTTCCAACAACTAGCTACACCAGTTTTCCTGTTCTGGCAGCCGATATGGCTAAGCAAATTTGGCATTTACAAATGAAACTCCAATTTAGACGGAATTGCAGTGGATATGTATTGTATAACTAACAAGGACTTTCACCAGTAATCTCCACAAGAGCATTTGCCGTCTTTGAAATGATGAAACCGTTTATTGTCCCTGACAATCAATTCCCTCCCAACAATCTTGGACATGATCTTGATTGCATTATGACAGTCACCACAAACACGGAGATTCTTAATGATCCTAAGAGGTGTCCTAGCCGGAGTACTAATTAGACCATAAGCTATTGCCAAGCGTTCACTGTGATAGAGCAATGCCTGCTCTTTGGCCTCCTGATCAATGTCATGGAGGACATATCTTGTATCTGGCACATAACCTGCTTCCTTCATTTGATTCAAAGCTTTCAATTTTTCATCATCCCTGTAAAGAGTTGGATTCCGAAACTCGGCAATTCTATTCTTTCCATCTAGCATACTGATTGCAGTAAGCTTCTTTGGTGGTGGTGTTGGGATCTTTTTAACAACAGCCTTTGACGGGTCAAGATCAACCATTAACTCTTCAGCACGATCTTCCAAGTCAACATCTCCATGAATCCGAGCATAATTCCTCAAAGCCTCCCAAAATTCCGCTGTGGGCTCAAAAGGCAGTTTCTCTTCAATAAACTCTTGAGCTTCAAAAAGATGCCCACATTTTCCAAGAACACCAATCAGCCCTAAATAATGCTCAGTCCCCGGACTAATCCCAAACTCATTTTTCATAGACTCAAAGTGTATAAAAGCTTCTTCAATAGCGTCCGCACTGGCACAAACTGAAAAAACTGCAAGAAATGTCTGCTCATTTGGTTGCAACCCCAATTTTCTCATCTGCTCAAACAACTGCAATCCCTCATCTCCCAAACCATTATCTGCATAACCATTTAGAGCCAAATGCCACGAATCCATATTCCTATCTGGCATGTGATCAAAAACCCTCCGTCCATCAGTCATACTTCCACATTTGGCATACATTTCAATCACTTTATTGTTCAAAGTCAAGTCTCCCCTAAAGGTTGATTGCAAAAAGTAGTCATGAACCTTCTTTGCATTCTCATACGACTTTGGATTGCCACACAACTCAAACAAAGCATAGAAACAATTAGCATCCGCTTTAACACCTTTATCCATCAATTCAATAGCTTCTTTAGCCTTCCCTTCTTGACACAACTGTGCCAAATCAGCAACTGAAGAAGGTGATGCTTGATTACCAGCAGGGCCCTGATTCAGGTTGTTCTGGACGTTGTTAAACTGATTAGGGTTTTGTTGACCCGGAGAGACCCACTGATTCTGGTTTCTAGCTTGTGGGTAGCCCTGATTTTGTTGATTGTTCCATTGAGTTGGGTTTCTGGGTTGCTGATAATTCTGGTTAGGAGAATTCACCTGACTAGGAATTTGACTGTTCCATTGATTCAGACCGCCAGGATGCTGATAGTTCTGATTATTAGGGTACTGATACTGATTAACTTGATGTTGCTGAACATATCCCTGTCCTTCATTAGGATATCCTTGGCCCTGGTTAGGATATCTCCTATTCTGATAACTTTGATTATAGCTTTGATTACTGTATTGATTGGGGTATCCCTGTCCTTGATTAGGATACCTTTGATTGCTGTTCTGCTCTTCAACATTCCATTGTCGCCCTTGTTGTGAGGCCCACTGATTGTTATTAGCGTTGCTCTGATCGTGAAAACCCCTAGAATCAGGCAATGGAGACTGGGGTGGTTGTGATGGTGGTGGGTTATACTCGTTTGGTACAGCAGATGTGCTTAGGGGCTTTGCAAATTTTACGGTTAGGGTTTTGTCTAAAATTCTGTTTTGAAGATAGTCCGAATGAGCATAGTTAAGAGATGGTAAGCGTACCTTCACGAAAGAAGACATTCTTTTGCTTCGCGCGCACCGTATCGACATGAGAAACGCCATTTCTTCTTCTGGTTCCACTGGAAATGAACCCAAAACCCCCTTAAAAACCCTAAATGTAAATTTAAACTGATTTTGAGGACGGGTTTTTTTTTGGGCTTATCTTATCTAGTCTTTGAAGTGTATAGAATCTATGTACTGGACCAGACCCGGTCCAGATCCGTTAAGGCTTTGTTTGGCTGGACCAGACCCGGTGCAGTAGACAATTCACACAGGATGATTCTTCCAAGTCATATTGAGCCTTAAATTTGAGCGATAGAAGCATGAATACAACTATACAAGCATGCAAAACCAGTCATTGCTAGCAATCCATAGGTCGTAAGAGCTGCTGCAGCACAAGCCGTAACAACAGTTGGCGAAACTCATGTTAGTAAGACAATAAAATCCTTCAAATTTGTTGAAGATGAAATAAGTGAATTGCTATGCAAGTGCTTACTTGATGACCCTTGGCTCACAATCTCAGCAACCTGTCCAAATGGAATCCAAGGATAAAAGCAGGTGACAAAACCTGAAAATTTGAAACAATGAAGATTAGCAAATGAACAGAAACATCATATTCGTAGAGGGAGATTGAAGTTTTCATATTATTACTTTTTGCTGGATCATCACAGCTGTGGCAAAGAGCAGTAGAATACTTCGCTGCTCCGACATGAGGTCGCGGCAAATTGTTGGAGATGTAAGGAGCTGGAGGAACATAAGGCTGCGAATTTGGGTTTGGAATTCCGGAAACTGGAGCTTGATCAGCTGGATGCCCTTCTGTTGAATATCTGTGAGGCTCATTTTGTGAAGGATACATTTTGCAGCAACAAGGATTGTGGTAATGATTTTGAAATAGTAATCCTAATTATATATATTTGGAGGAGTATATGTCTCATGGATTGTCAAAGTTTTTGCAATATTGTTCAGTTTCTGCCTGCAATTTCATGTATACTCTCAAATTACAAAACCACAATATCTCTATTAAATTCCAAGAAATTGTATAGAATCTACCTCTTTTCCTAAATCTTTTTTCTTCAGTAATGTTTTTGGTGACAAGTGATCAGCCATGCAATTTGTCATCTCTGCTGTTTCCTGGAGCATCTGATGCTAGTAGATAGTAATAAGAGTAAAGTTTCATTTGCAATTGTGGTGCTTCTGCTATATTTTGGAAGTAAAGTTAAAAAAATGTTTGTAAGATTTATTAATTTCTAATACTTACATCCCACAACAGTTATTGCTTAAAAGCCACCGCATTCAATACTAAACAAAGTCTAAGTTTTCGTTTCAATTATAAATTTAGGGTTAGGAATTCAATATTCAAACACATGATGTTGTTAATTTAAAACTGAAGATGTCCTGTAAAAGAAAGAAAGAACCAGAGCTGACACTGCAATACCTTCTTTATATACCAAGTTGCAACAAGCATAGTTAAACAAGGCATATATATCAGCTTGGAATTGAACAACTTATAATTTATTTACTCAGGTCAAGACTGAATTAAGAAACCAGTTGGTGAATAGCATACTACTCGATCGCTCATTATTATAAAACTGAACATGCAGTAGCAGCTTTACAGACTGACTGTCATTGTTAGAATGTAATAGTATGGGGAGGATTTATTACCTCATGAAAATGACTACAGTAAAAAATTTAGAATTTGTCAAAAATTTACAGGTTGACTGTCATTGTTAGAATGTAATATGGTTGAAGTAGTTACAAAATATATCGATAATAATATACTATTTAAACCTGTGTCTGCTTATGAGATAGAAGATGAGTATTAGCTTGTAGTATATGCTAGTTTCTAGAGTGTATTCTCAGTACATTATAAAAAAGAATAACCAAGGAGCAACAATCATCTACCCATCAGCATAAGGAAGCACTTTTTGTACAAGTATGAATGAAAGGCTTGTCTTTCAGAAGTCAAATGGAACACCAAACTGTATAAAATTTATTCTAATATCATGTACAAAACTCAGAATGATTTCCCAAAATCAATTAACAGATATCTGAACTTGTGGCCAAATTTTTTATTCAAACATCAAGTCCTTGATTTCCTTGCTTCTCTATTGCAAGTAAAACAAGCAAACACTCCAAAGCCAACTGCAAATATCATGTACAACTGAAATCACTCAAGGAAACAAGCAGAAGCAAGAGTAGCCTGGATATATAGATAGCAGCAGCAAATGAGAATTCCTTTTCATCTTGTCATGCCTGGTGACACAATTGGAGCTACTGTAATGCCGCGTTTTTGTCTGTCCATGTTGGCCTCCCAGCCTCCATTTCCAAACATCCGAAAAACGAATAAATGAAATTAGATTAGACAGAGAAAATGAGCAAGTCAATGTATGCAAGGAATTTTAATTAAAATAGTACCAACATGCCTTCTGCCTAACATAACTCCTGTTGTTAACTCATTTCTGGAAACCAAACTTACATTAATAAAAGAAGGTTTTTGTTTTGGAATGCGTAACCAAATGATGGATAACTTTGCTGAGCTGATGCTGATGAAGATTCAAAAACAATCTGACTCAAATTTGACATTGACCAAGTCATTGGCCAATGTCATTTTAGTTAAAGTATTTGACAACTAATATTTTACCAACCACTCGCTCTAGTCATTCATACGTGACAGCTAGTGATTCTATTCCACATCTCAATTCAAAACATACCTATCCGGTTTTAAGTTTATTACTAAATTCTCTGATTTCTTCTGAAGAAAATTTTACTATTCATAACATAGATGCCATTTTCAACGCTGAAAGATTATCTTTTGGCCAGATGATGATGACAAAGATGGCTATATATCAAATCAACCATTAGCTATTCTGCTTTTGATAATAAAATAAATTGGGAATCAGCTTAAGATATCTGACTTGAATGGGAATAGAAGTATGGCCATAAATAGTGAGAGTTTCTTTTGCATAAAGTTCAAGAAGCAATGAAATATGAACCTGTAAATGGTTAAAAAGATATTAATTAATTACCTATCCCCATATCAAAACCGCGATTATGGAGTTCTCTGTATTCTTGACACAAAGCACAAGCCTCACAGAAGAAGTGCACTAGACAGTCAACACAGGGTGATTCTTCCAAGTCATATTGAGCCCTCAAATTTGAGCGATAGAAGCATGAATACAGGCTTGCAAAACCAGTCATCGCCAGTAATCCATAGGTCGTACCAGCTGAAGCACAAGCTTTAACAACAATTGGTGAAACCCATGTTAGTAACTAAGACAATGAAATCAAATCCTTCAAATTTGTTGAAGATGAAATAAGTGAATTGATATGCAAATGCTTTACTTGATGACCCTTGGCTCACAATCTCAGCAATTTGTCCAAATGTAATACAAGGACAAAAGCAGGTGACAAAACCTGAAAATTGAAAAAAAAAACAAAGAGAAGATTAGCAAATGAACAGAAACATCATATTCCTAGATGGAGATTGAAGTTTTCATGTTACTACAATTTGCTGGATCATCACAGCAGTAGCAAAGACCAGTAGACCACTTCCCTGCTCCAATATAAGCCCGCGGCAAATTGGTGGAGATATAAGGGGCTGGAGGAACATAAACCTGCGAATTCGGGTTCGGAATTCCTGAAACTGGAGCTTGACCAGCTGGATGCCCATCAGTTGAGTATCTGTGAGGCTCATTTTGTGAAGGATACATTTTGCAGCAGCAAAGATTTTGGTGGAGTTTGAATAATAGGTCCTAATTATATATTCCTGGAATAGCCTCTGTCTCCTGCATGGTCAAAGGTTACAATATTGTCTAGTTTCAGCCTGCAATTTCGTGTTTGCTCTCAGAAATTAAAAACAATTGATATTGGAAGGAAAATTACAAAACCTGTAATATCTAAGAAATTGTACAGAATATAGCCCTTCTCCTAATCTTTTTTCTACAGTATTTTTTTGGTGAGAAGTCGTCAGCCATGCAAATTGTAGCCAGAGCAGTTTCCTGGAGCATCTGAATCTGATGCAATCAGCTAGGAAGACTAAAGTTTGGTTTTTGTTATAGAATTAGGTTAGGAATTCAACATTCAAACACATGATGCTCTTAATTTAAAAGCTGAAGCCAAAGCTGACAATGAAATAAGTACTTATATACCAAGTTGCAACAAGCACATGTTAAACAAAGCATACGATGTTTGGAACTGGACAACGATGGTGTTATTATTTACTCAGGTCAAGACTAGATTACCAAACTGGTTGGTGAATAGCATACTCATTGGCACATTATTATAAAATGTAGAGCTGGTAAGATAAGCATCATCTCCTTTACTAAGTCATAAAAATTGCCACCGGACAAAAGTTTTAAATATAGTAAAGATATTACACTAT
>JAXCLQ010000010.1:8391090-8423873 GCA_035584115.1 Cedrela odorata | reverse complement strand
TCTATTTAAATATCATAAAATAAACATAAAAAACTTTTGATAACTGAAAAGTTATTTCAAAAATGGCAAAAGTACTTTTGGCATTGTTTTAATAGCCGGGAGAATTTGGTATTTTGTATGAACATCTAGCCAACCAATTAGATTAATAGCCACTAGAACCTTTATCATTTGTATATACGTATTAGCAGTGCAATTGCAAGAAAAATCGATTATCAAACTGGCAGTAGTTACATTACACACTACATTTCTCTCATCACATGATATTCAGTCAACTATATGATTTACAATTACAATGATAGATTGGTCTGCCATTTTGAGAATAAATTCCCACAAGACATAATTTTCTATTGCTATCATATATAATAACAATACCATCTCATCCTAAATTTACTTCTAGATTCATGTGTTGTGCCCTTTCTATTATAGTATATGATGACAAAGAAATTACAGGGCAACATTCAGAGCACCTAAAATTTGACAAACTGGAAGAGGTTTTCTGTTCTCTATGATCTAACATTGTGAATGGAGCCTTCTTCTTCTTCTTCTTCTTAGATTAAGAGCAGAAAAGACAAGTTCTGCTCACAAAATGGGAGACCATAAGGGAGACACTGCCCTTAGATTATGTTTGTCTCCACTTCCCATAAGGTTGGTACACTGTCTTTGGGTTGTCTTCAAACTTAAGAGTGAGAAATGAGCATCAGCCACGTGGCAAAAACCCAGTTGGTGTATCATTATAAATTTTGATTTAGATTAGATTAGGATGCAAATGCAAGCATTTGAAGGTCAATGAACCAAAATGGATCGAGAAGTGCTTTTTCATTCACATGGTGCTAGTAAATAGTCAAATCCATGGGGCTAGACCAATCTTTTCTGCCTTCATAGTGTTGCTAAGATTTCAGAGAAAATTCCATTTGTTTATTCCTTTGTAATTTAATTAACAACTAGACCAGCTCAAATCCACATGGGCAATGGGTCTAGTTCTAACATTATAGTAATTTATTAGTTACATGCAGCCCATGGGTTGACAACCGAACCTTTCAAGAAAAAATAAATAACATGAGAACAAGAGAATTGCTTTTAAGAATTTAATCCAATCAGTGTGAAGCTTTTGTAATTAATGGTTAGAGTATAGTGATTAATTTCTTTTAAGAAATAATTAAACTAACATGATTTGGCCACATAAGGCAGAATATTAGGGTCAATAGGCCTTATCAGTTTGTCTAGCTTTCACTTAAATACTGTTATTAACAATGTTAATCATTTGCTTCTCATGACAAGACACTATAACTTATTGCGAAGTAGGGAAGTATTACTATCTGTCAATCACAAAGTGACAAATCCAAGTAACATGAGATGTCAAACTAAACGTGCTACAAACACTAGCTTCCTCCTATTCCTATGTATAAATGCAAACATCTGCTTGTGAATTCTAACACATTGTAAATAAGAAAAGAATAAACTTGTAAAACATCTAAATCTGTGCAGCGCTGTGTCCATGGCATGCATAAACGCGTTCAACAATGAGCATTATTCTATAGACCGAAGAATCTCCTTCTCCAATGATTTTGCAGACACCCAGAAGCAAGAAAGCAACTATAGAGAAGCACCAGTTTCCTCAGATTTTGAGTTTTCTGCCGGAAACTTCAGCATGATTCCTGCAGACGAGATTTTCTTCAAGGGCATGATGGTGCCTTTGAAGGATAATTGCAGCAACCAGATGCGGAAGATGACAACATTAAGAGAGGAACTGCTTGCTGATGATGATGACTATGAAGATGCATTGCCAAGAGTATCAAAGAGTTCAGGCTGGTGGAAAGAGAGATTAGGGCTGCAAAGAGCCCACATTATAGCAAAAAAACCTAACAGGAATGGTGGGGTTTTGGAGGAAGTAGTTGAGGAGAAGCAGTCGTTGTTTGAGGAAGGCAGTGTAGGGAAGACAATTCAGGCAAGTTACAAATATGGATTTGCATTGCAGAATTAATGATTTTTTAACTCTTTTTTTTCATTTCTGTCAATCGTTGATTGTTCTTATTGCAACTTGGTTCAGATCTCAATTGGTTGATTTGTGTTGTTTCAGGAACTATTAGTTGAAGGAGGGTTAAATTGAGGAGATGCTGGAATATGATCCCTTCAACAATGGGGAGCAAAGCAAAGGAGGATCTATAGAAGATCAGAGGGAGGGGAAGTAAGACAGTATTGACATTTGGTGTTATTCCGCTTTGTCTTTCTCTTAGCTTTTATTTCTTTGAATTGATTATATGTAGCAAGAAACCCACCTCCTCCCTCTCCCTAGGAAGAGCTGAAGTAGAGAAGAAGCTATTTGGCCCTTTTGTTCGGTTCTGTACAAATGTTTTGCAGTTTTTCTCTCATGAATTAGATGTATTGAGTTGACCCATCCAATATAATATATTTACTATTTGAGTAATTCAATTCTTTTTTTTTTTTTCCTTTTTGTCCAATTTTATGTTATATATCTTATAAGGAGAAGCCTCCCTCCATTCTCTTATGAAATGGTGAGAAGAATGAAGTTGAATTACACTGCTCAATTGACATTCTTCAATCATCATTGGAAACAAATTACTAATGACTTTCATGCTATAAAATGAAGATAACAAGACCTTCACTTTCTCATTAAGTGCCAGATCATCTTCAGAAACACAGGTCATCTCATCACTCAATATTCAGGCTTCTTCTCCCTAGTTTACTCATTTTCTACCAAGAATGTATGGATCAAACCTCTATTTTATTTCACAGCAGCTGTAACTTAAAAACTATCACATTTTAATACAAAACGAAACCTAAATATAAATACAGACACACTATGCTCTAATTCTCAAAAGCTGAAAAAAAACTACTTCCAAATAAAATGATAATTAAAACTCAAAAACTCACTAAAATGATCCTCCAAAAAAAAGTCAAAGGGTCCAACCTGCTCAACCCAATACAGCAAGATGAAGTTTCGAACATATTGAGCTGGAAAACAAAAAAGAGAGACTGTTTATCCTTAGAAAATACAACAAGAGAAAGCACACCATGACCATATCAACTCAAGATTTTAGATCCAAAAACACATTCTCATCACACCCCTTAAAACCAAAACCAACAAAAGGTTATTACAGAGATTCTGCCTCTCAACACATCTCATCTGATAGAATTTGAACCAATAGACGACAGGGAATAAATTGTTGAATATTTCAGATTAAGAAAATGAGATAATGAACTATTTACAACAAACAAATGCTATATACGACGACTGTGGCTTTAAAAGAATAATACTGTACAACTTACTAATACTAAGCCAATTCAGTGCACTCTTAAGTATCAAACTTATGAATACTAAGCCAATTGAGTAAACTATAGTTATCAAACTCATGTGTGGGTAAATTTTATAAGCAGCGCCCAGATATTTACATTTTTTATAAGAATACCCGTCAGTTCTGACGTGAAATAATCCGATTTTGGTGGTTCCATTACCTGTACACCTGCAAGCAGATTATACAATGATTTAATAAGTAGACAAGCCAAACTTCAAAGGCCATAAACAATATCAGTATAATTAATAATAATTCCTTAGTTTTCAACTACTGTAATATTTCAGTTATAGGATAGGATATTTAACATGCCAAAGTTAAAAAGGGAAAAAATGATTTAATATTGATAAAAGCAAAATTAAGGGTATGCTTGGAATAACTTTTCTAGTAGAGCTTCTTGGAGTAGATTTTCTAATAGTAAAGCTTTTAACAAAAAATTACTAGTTCTTTGGTTGTCGAATACATCTTCATGTAAAATTTGTGCAATTATCTTAATATATAATTTTTTTTTTTAAGTTATGTTATGAGAAAAAATGAAATAAAACTTTTAAAATAAAATAAGGATATTTTAGACAATTTAATCTTTTAAAAAAGTTCAAAAAGCTCTACTTCTAAAAGCCCAAAATTTGAGCTTCATCCAATAGAGGTAAAATAGCTTTTTTCTAATCCTCCATAAACTATTCTCCAATGACAACTAAACAAACACAAAAAAAAAAAATAAATATAAAATATATATATATATATATAAACTAATGACATTAAAAATAATTTAAAAAAAAACCCTCTTGACTAGTAGAGAATCATACCAAATGAGCACTAAATATAATGATAAAATACCAAAATTTAATGTAAAGCAACAGTTATAGGGTTTTCAGACATCATCATTCATCAAAAGTAAATATTAAAAAGATAAATTACCATGCTGAAACAAAGATTTTCTGGTCATGTTTACTCCTCTGCAATATAGATAAATATATTTTAAATAAACTTTGAAAGTATATAAAAGAGCAAGGAATTTCTAGAAAAGAATCAACTTACATGTTTCGTAGGGGCTCTAGCACAGCTTGCATGAAGATCTCTTAGTAATCACCTTTAGCTGGTGGCAGAACTAAGAGTTCTTCAATCAGGCATGCTGTGGTCATAATGCAACATTTGGATTTCACTCGGAGTGCAGTTGACATTGACAGATGAGTTTCAATTCCTGTGGTAAATGAAGGTTTATGATATCACGATCATTGACTGCATTAATTCTGTTCCCGTGACTGAGTGGGACCCAAATATTTCTCCATGGATTCTTTTTTATGCTCAGGATCAAGGCTGCAATGCAAGCATAAAAACAACAATCAATTTTTACTTTGAAGTTTGCATGCCACTATAATTACAATTGTTTACAAATAAAAAATAAAAACTGACCTATTTCTGAGGCCAAGAAGAGCACAGTGCACAGCACTTGCACAAGCAGAAGCCGGAGCTATAGCAGCTGCAGGAACTCCCCGTACAGCAGTTGCCAAAGCAGACCCCGCACTTGCTCCACGCTGGTATTTTTTCAATGGTGTTCGAACTAAAGCAGAAGCAGATCTCCCCAGGCCATCACTGAGACTCTCATATGCCTGTCAAAATAATTAAGATTAACAATTTTATTTGAGTACACATGATTAGGAACATTAGCACCTTATATAATTAAAAAGATGATACCGTGATTTAGGGCTCTTATCATCTTATTTTTGCAGCATCTTGTATCATAAGTAAAATATACACAATATCACCAATGTATATAAACATGTCAACAGTGTTATCATTCTGATTATATACATGCACAAGATCAACATACATATTTAATCAATGATTTATGGGCACAACTCTAATGACCAATTTAAGACTCTTAAAACATTGAAACATTCACCTGATGAATTCCCTGTTGAGCATCTTTAGGCTGATTACATCGAACATTTGTCTTTGAATTGTCTTGTACAGGCCATGATACAGGAGGAGGGATGCTTGTAAGAATATATTCTGCTAGAAGCAAAATATCATGAGCCCCTGCTGCCAAATGTACGCCAAGTCCAACAGCTTCAACTGATATACTTCTAAGAAATGCAATTGTACCTGAAAATAAAATTGCTCTGCTGTTATCAATGAGGCAAATATAGAAGTTCAATATGAAATAAAATGATGAAAAATTAGAAGAGTGAACCAATATTGCCAAAAAAAAAAAAAAAAAACCTCTAGCAGCAGCACCTGTACCTATTTTGCTAAAAAGAATGTCACAAACACCATATGGCCCAACCATTCAAACTACAAATAGAGGCCATATAGAACAATAGTTAACCACAATAGTTAAGAGTTTGGTTTTGGAGTAACATTGTCCAGCATCAATAACTAAATTGTTGACTATCAACTTATATAGTATCATCTAACCTTGCAGATAAATTTACAAACTACCGAGAGTACTCATCTTCTTCATTAGCCCAAAAAGAGGAACCCAAACTTTGCATGAATGATTTTATCTTAATACACTTTACCTCTTTGCATTCCTCTGAGTACCCTCTTGTCCTTCCTGTAGTTCTCGACTGGCAATGAAACTAGCTTTGCAGCACCAGAACCAACAGCGACCAATGATCGAATGGTAGGCAGGCCTTGCAACACTTTATGAATCTACAATGGAAAACAAGGATTAATTAATTAAATACGACATTTGCAAGAGAGACAACAAAATCTTAACATTCTAAAGAGGAACATTGAATGCCACAAACACCTGATTCTGTGAAATATCTTCCAACCACTCCCCTATTACTGTTTCACATACACTGCCCCAACCATAGATGCCAGCAGCTTGAACATGCTTCAGCTTCAGTTCAACCCCCTGCATCAAAATTTTTTATTAAATTTTTTATAGGAAACAGAATTTTATTGAAGAAATAAAGAGAAAAAGATCACAAAAGTGAACCAAAGGTCCCACAAGAACCAAGAACTTCCCTGCTGCAACAAAATTTATTTAATCATTGCCAGCAGAGAAAAAAAAAAAAGAAGAAAAAGAAAGATTTACAGATTTGGAGAAGCATCTCCTAAAAATATATTTCAACAAATAGATAAATGGTCCAATGTGGAAGAGAAATTCACACATGAATCCAAAAAAAAAAGCACTAAAAACTTTAATAACCAAACTGCATGATGGAAAATATAAGGAATGAAAAATTTACCTTCCAGGGTACAAGATTTACAAGTTCTACATACTTTCCACCTCTTAATGCCGCCAGATCAACACGATTGGGACTATAATCAACCCGAACAATAATAGGCCATATATCGAACTTCTGTAATAAAATTTCAGAGGATCAGTAATTAAATAGTTGTCTGAAATCAAAACCTAAGCACTCAAGATGAACCAAATAAGATAAAATAGCAAAATAAATTGTCACAGCTATACTCAAATTCCAAATTCAAAAAAGGTAGGTTGAAAACCACACCATCAGAAGGTGCTCAAAAATATAGAAAGAAACTAAGACAATAAATTAAATAAGAATAAAGCTAGTCATATCCCCAACTTTAACTGGGAACTAGATGGTAACTACATGAAATATGGTCATGCATACAAATTTCTGATAAGCTAAAGGTTAGAGAGGTTGCCCACAGATAAATATGAAGACAAAGTAGTAATATATCATTTGACAGAAGATACGAGTTCAACCCAACTTGCCTGAATATAAGGAAGCAATGCTTCCTCCGCAATGGTATGACCTGCAAGATTTTTCCTCTTTGTCGCCAACAGTTTTGAATCACATGAATCTTTATGACAACCTGGGGATTGGTCAACTGATGAGCTTTTTGCCCCAAAAAAGTCTATGAGAAAATCCAGCTGGGATTGATGAAGATGCAATAGCACAGGAAGCATAGCAACACGTAACCTGAAAAGACAAATTTCAGATTTAGCATCAAATAAGCTCAGTCAAAAGGAACATGAAAAGAAACGGGAAGGTGTTTAGTTGATTCATCGTTGATAAAACTCCAAAATCACATAGCAACTAAAGAATATAGATAATTAAATGGAAGCCAAATGCAAAAGAGAAGGAAAACAGTAATTTCAACATGTGCAGTTGTAAAAATAACTACAGAGTACAGATTGGTTTTCAAATCTCTGATGCAAAAGTTAAAAAACAATCCCAACCTGTATGTGCAGAGGATAATTGAAAAAAAAAAATTACACAATTTAAAAAACAAAATTGATTAGGCTAGTGTTCATCATCAAGAAATTCCAAAAGCATCATAAAGAGAAGTTGGCAAATTTCATTAAAAATCTGATTAGGGACAGACAAGTTCTTCACAAACTGCCATACTTTCCATAAGCCCAACTAGGACTTTCAAAGCGTACCCACACCCACTTTCCCAATAAAATTGGTCCCAATTTGCAGGCTAAGGTTCAAATCCTCAGGACCAACTACTAAATAGAAAAACATGCATCCACACCAACAATATAGTAAGATAATCTTTATCTTTTCATTAATATACTTTTATTTCTTGTTTTATTCCTCTTTTCCCATCAGTATGTAATGTGTTTTCTTCTCATTTTTTATTGAATCTTAAGATAATACCAAAACGTCCTTAATAAGGAAGATTGTCCGTTGGGTACCAGTAATGCAATCACAATTAAGGACTTAAGACTGAGTCCTTAAGTTGGACAAGCCCAGACCTGGAACTCCAACAACTCTGGGCAAGATATTGACAAATCAAACTTGAATCATCAAACTTAACTAACTCCAACATTTAATTTGCTCTAAAATCAAAATATTAGTAGAACAGGGTTTTTCATGACAGGGCCTTAAACCTTAGTATTCGCTCTCATTCTGGGCTGAATAAAAATATTTACTAGAACCTAGATGCTGTATGGTTCCTTCTTTTTCAGTACGAGTATACATAATTTGAAGAAAGAAAGATAAAATGTATAATCTTATAGTCACATAAGAATAATCACTTAAAAGACTTGTACAGAGAAGGCAAAAAGTATACCTGTACTCCTCAAGAGGGGTTAGAGGATTGGGTCTGACAACTTCTAAGTCCAGCTTCAATGCTTTTGAAGATGATTCTCTAGGATGATCTTTCGAGTCATAGTATCCCAGCACCTTTCAATTCAACCACAAAATTTCTTTCAGACATAGTTCATGCAAGACAAGGTTAAAGTACCAAAATGATTGCAGCATTACCAGTTTCCAAGGTCCATCTTTACCCCTGTCATAAAGGTGAATATCTTGGACTGAAAGAGAAAGCTTAGATACGAACAATCCACCAATTGGGAAAATGTCATATTGAAATTGCATCCCAGATAATGCAAGCTCCAGACATACAGTCATATCTCTTCCAAGTATATTTGATGTGTGCTCACCATTATTTCTTGATTCATGCCAGTCAAAACCAGCATAAATTCTCCATGTCACATTAACGTTCTTAAGAAGTACACGTCCCATGGCCTTCCCAAAATCATCAGGTCCTGCAGAGTCAATAGATGGAAGCTTGCAACCCAAAAGTTTTTTCACGCTAGTTTGCCCACTTGTTTCGGAGAAGTGGTTTTCTACAATTCGTAAACAGGCATCTCCGTACCAACCACCATTTCCTTTCTCAAGATCTCCATCCCTCATATTCCTCGGTCTGCATTTAAGCATCTGAGGTAATGACCGTCTGCCCACTGATAATTCCGTCAAAGTGCGTAAGTCACCCAGGCTGTAACCTTCTATAAATTCTGGTGGTAAACAACCATTCTGCAGAAATGAGGTTTGACTATGTTGTAATCCTATCATCGGCGTTGATCCATTAACTGATAAATCAGTGGAGAAAATCTCTGGAGGAGATTCAACACTTAAGCTACATGCTGACTCTCCAAGAAGGGCATCATCAAGTGAAATACGAAATTGCGACTCAGAAGAATCAAATTGGCAGGTCCGACTCCCATCTAAATGAAAAGCATCTTCAGATATCTCATCCATCAAACCCACCACCCCAACTTTATTCTCTGTATCTGCAGTTGAAGTATGCATTTGAGAAGGTGGGACAGAATCACTATTCAATATCCCACTCACATCAATGAAATCATTCCTCTCTTGTGCCTGCTGCACAATATCATACCGATCTTGCAAATGAACAAGTGATTCCTCCATATCAGGGGCAAAAAGCTGTAGAAGTTGAGCAGCCAAACATATCAGACCAGAGGTAGTGTCATGGCAGGTATCCACGTTAATGTGCAAGTTTGAAAATTCCAACTCCCAGAGAAGGCCATTCTTACAATTAGTCCTCAAAACCGCTTCAAGGAGTGCCTCTCGGGCAACCTTAATATAACCAGAATCATGAAGATGTTGTACACTGTAAGTGCCACCGAGTTTCTCAGGCTCTGACACCTCACAAAGAAGAAGACCCAGATCATTCACTCTAATTTCATAATCATTTTCCATGGAATTTGCCACAGTTGTATTTGAAAGAATCAAGGAAGATGCAGCTAATATACAAGCAACATATGGTCCACTTGTTTCAGTAGAACCCAACAGAGAATCAAGAACTTCACTCTCGACCATCAAATTCATACAGTACGGCTCATAACTCAAACCAATATCAACCAAATTGAGAACAAAAGAAGCTCTGCAAGGAACAATTAAGTCCTCCTTATGCAAACTAATGTCACCTGCTTCTTCAACTTCAGGAGAGGGCAAACTAAAGAATGAAGTTATTGCATCCAACCAATCCAAGCGACCACCAACTGCCACAATTGTGCCGCATCTGACAGTAACAGATGTAAAACCATGGGAGGTGTCTGGCTCAAACAGGTGTACAATATCAGAACCAGCTAACCTAGAAGATAATGCATTTGAACCTTCTCCATTACCACGTTTCATTGTAGAGTTGCTACAAGATATCAAAAGAAAATCTCGACTTGGAATTCCAGAGAGACAACCCCACAACATACCTTCACTGTGGCCTAGCCAAAAAAAACCGGCACCCTTAATACCACCAATATTTGAGACTGACATCAAATTGAAGTTCTGAATTCTCAGTTTTAAACAATTCCAAGCTCCAGGAAGTTCACTTTGCATTGAACTTTTTAAATTCTCTTTGCCATCTGGTCTAATGACAAATTCCAAAGAATCACATTCCACGAGTATTGATGCTTGAGACAGAGAAGATTCTTCAGAACCACTCATGCCATTGCGGGACACACATGAAAGCCAACTACTTATCTGGTTTAAAAGCCCATGTAAGGCACTATATTGAGAACTGTCAAGATTGATTGTAACTGTAAATACACGAACATGCATGAAAAAGGCAGAGCTCAAGATTATCTCTTGTCGGATTCGAGAATTTCTATCTTCCAAATAATTCACATGATTGACAGTGGCAAACCCATAACCTTTTCCAATGAATTTATTTCTGCTCCTGGATTCCTCAAAAGTAGCTAACAACTTAGCTCTCTCTGCTATCCATGGACCAGTCACAAGACCCTCCTGCCAAAGCATACTAATGATAGAAAGAAGACCAGTTTTGTTGCTGACAGACAAAATGTTCTGAGCAGAATATTTGGACCTCTGTATGCGGCTGGAGTTGATTCCAACATCGTCTTTACAGGCAGAAGCAACCAAGTAAATGTCAAGATTGCCAACATTCAAGTGTAAAGAACGTATGGCTGTCGAAGAAGATCTTTCCTGAAAACTTCCATCAGAAACTGCACTACGTTCTTGGACTACTCCCTTCTTGAAAGATGATGGTGAAGAAAAATCAAGAGCAATAAATTGATCCCAGGAACAGTAGCCTTGAGTGTCTTTACGGCTATCAGAAGGAAAACATAATATAACCCTTGCATCTGGGACCAAAATGTTACCTCGCAAAGTTTCTGTTGAAGATAGGGTGGTAATAGGACAAGAACCTCTTTTCACATCCCCATGAGAAGACCCATGCTTTTCATACACCATCTCGGATGAAAACCCAGTCCTTATGTGATTCATTTTAGTAGAATTTCCAACTTCCTTAGAAAGATCATATAACATATTTATCAAATGGAAGTTCACCCAGAAAATAAATGGAGGCAATTTCAATGAAAATGATGTTGACCTTGTTAAACTGCCATGTGAGTGTGACCGATTTGCATCCACAGTAAATTGGCAATTAGTGATACCTGAAGTTCTAAGCAACAAAATTTTGACCACATCACCTTTATTCCCAAAAGAAGAGTCTGCAGCAATTGACGAATTAAATTCATCTGAATTGTGGACTTTGGCAGATTGGACAAATGGAGGGAGAACACCTTGAACTTCGGCTTGCAGATGTTGGATTAAAACAGTTTGACTGCCAACTTTTTTATTACACTCCCTCAAATGAAAGTTCATTGCATCAATTTCGTTGCAAAAGTAATCAGTAACCTCAATGTACTTCAGTGCTCCCTTAAAACTCATTTTTTCAGGACATACCTGTTGATCTTATCAAAGTTTCATGTTAGTGTAGAAGAATATGATGTAGAGTAACAAGTCTAAATGACAGACAACAAAATATGAAAGGGCAGGAGAATTCTTCAAGCACAATTATTACCTTTACACCAAGAAAAATGCCTATACATTCTGCACCCAGATAATGAACACATGGCCCAACATTTGTTTGATCACCATTCAGATCATATGAATGCTTCTGATCTTCATCATAAAAGGAGAATACAATAGAAATTCCAGCAAAATTTGCTTTAAGATTGGTTTGAGCATGCTGCTGTTCTGTACATACATCAAAAAGAAATAATATTATAATTTCACTACAAAGGTGTGAAACATAAACTATCACAAAGGCAAATGATCCAGAAACAAATATCTGACAATAGAAGACCATACCATAACTCCATTCCTATCTCGTACATGCCAACTAAATAGGACATTTTTGCATCAATGATAGGAATGGAGTTATGGTCTGGTCTTCTATTGTCGGATATTTGTTTCTGGACAATTCCTATATCATTGATGCAAACTCAATCAATCTCATAACATAAACATTAACAGGAGAAAAAAGCCAGTAAGAATCAAAATATAATGAAGTAATTAAATGAAATTGTGTCTTATCCATGGGCCAAAATATACAAGGAAACTTAAGATTTCTTGGGTCACTCCTAGTGATGCCTTGTTAATGTAGTAGAATGCTTGGGCTTTTGGAAAATGTAGAAAGGCTAAGACTTATGGAAATGTGCAGTCCTTGCTCTATTATGGGTGATTTGGCAAGAATGAAATAGCAGTATGCTGACTTTGTTTTTTATAGTTGATAGATACTTTTATAGGGATGTTTTTGTTGCCTTTATGGACCTCTGTTTCACTTTTATATCTTCTTCCTGTTCATTCTAATAAAATTCTTTTGTTTCCTGTTTTTTTAAAAAATAAATAAATGAAATTGCGATATTACACTGTTGCAATGTCTTTATACTGAACTCCTTTCCCATATAGAATAAATACATAAACATCTATGTAGACTATGTTTCTTTAAGGCGGCTATATATACAAGAAATCAAGAACCCAAACATGAACATGGACATGAAAATTCAATCTGCTATAAGCAATTAGCCTTTTGTTTTGCACAAGTAAAACATTAAAGTCTTTCCCCCCAACCTAATTGTTGCAGTAAACCAAGATTAAATAAAACAACTTGCATTACGAGAAAGGGAATACAACGTATTAGGAGATGATGCAACATAAGCCACATGTAAATCTGACGCCTTATATTATCCTATATACATCATGAGAAAATTTTATGGAATAACTATCACACAGCATAAGCATATATGCATGTAACTGAATAAGGAAAAAAAAAATGCTATGCATACAATTTTCTAGCCCTTCACTCATTTAGATATGACAAAAGGAAGAAAGCACATACCAGAAGGTACATGCAAAGACCCGGAAGCAAGGCTGGATGCAGCAGTTATAGCACTGAAAACAGAGCATGTCCAGTTCCACATGCCACTGCTTCCTAAAGCAGATTGGGATTGTCTCATTCCATCAAAACAATCAAAAAATTGGTCCACACTGCACATAGGCCAAACCAACTATAAACATTAGCATTTGTTTAAACCAAATTGCAAGGTACATATCCAATGTAAGAGGAAGGAAACATAATATCAATCTGAAATTTTTTTTAATCTCTAGCAGTCTATAGTAATGTCCTGAGTTAATTCTTCTAACACCAGCGATTCACTAGTTTTCAAGTTTTGTCCTAGACTTTTCAAGTTTTTCAAGTTTTGTGTTGAGAGATGTCAAGTTATGGTTTCACCTTTCGTGTTAGAGTTCTAAGTTAGGACTTCAACTTGAGTGTTGAAGTTTTCAAGTTTAGTGTAGGTGACCAAATGTCATATTAATGTACATTAGCCAATCCCCTAATCAACAGTGATACAATTTTACAAGCACAAACAGATATACCAACCTTGCACCCAAATCAACATCTTCAATACCATCTTTCTGGCATGCCTTGGCAGGAAGTGGGACCCAATCCGGTATAAGATGAAAGGCAGATAGCATAGTTCCTGATACAGATTCTTGCCCATTCAAAGAAGAGAAGTTGGTAGAACAGCTACCACGAATTGGTTTAATCTCATCAGTAGCAACTACAGAAGAAACATTTGGTGATGAATGTAAATGAGAACTTGTATTGAAGTATACAGAGTCTGTTGACTTGTAAAGCATATGAGCCCTCCGATCCTTATCAAACTTCTCATAAGTTTCCCATGAAAGTAGGAACCATTTGATTGTGCTCGGTTGAAATCTTAATTCTAAGGGATCAACACAAACATCTGCCTCCACTTTGCGAATATCTAATGAACCATCCTTCCAAGGTATACTCAATTTTATATTTCCCGAAAATCCCCCTCTTTTCCATGTCATGATAGGAATTGTAGCATTTGATGGAGAGCAACCTGAAGCTACTTCACCAAAGGGTGGTCCAGAAGTACGTGGAGAGCCTGTTTGCTGGTCAACTGCATCCGTGTGAAGAAGTTCAAGTATTGCTCCTTGAAATTTTATGAAGTTTGTAAGACGACTAATCCCAAGAAAGCTTTCAGCTCTTACATCACTATTAGAGGTAGAATCTTCAGAAACACAGGTTCCACATTCTATTTCTGACATTCGAAGAACCAAAGTTGCATTTGACTCCATCTTGTTTTCAACCTTCTTGATACATGGATCAAATGCAACAATCAACTTCTTTATCTTTACATGGAAACTTGTAAGAAACCATTTCACCATCTTTGCAATTATCTTAACGCCTTCATGAACATCATTGGAAGTAAATTTAGGAGGATCGTCCACTACATCATGCCCAAACTGTCCCAAATCCGATTGCATACTGGAGTTACCATCTTGACTGGTACTACAACCATCATCTCGGGCTCGTAAACTATTATACTGACAAGGAGCAAGCACAAGCTCTAGTTCATCCAACTCAATCTGACAGCCTTTACCCTTCCACGGCATTTTAACTAGTAGAGAGCCAATGGACCCTTCTTTTATTATCATTGATGTTGCTGCACCAAACTGGAAACATGAAAAAATCAATAAAAGTATGATAGAGAAATTTTAATCGATAAATAGTAGTCTATGTAAACCAGCGAGGGCCCAAGAACTTAAGCTTTTTCTTATGCCTATTAAAATCAACTTAGACGTCAATATTCACTAACAGAAATCCTACTTACAGTAGTTACCAAACATGGAAGTCACAAAATTGTATTAAAATATTAAAACCCTAGTTACCCATAGCCAAAATCCAACACTCTTAAGTTTCTTCAGCTGCATCAACATGAACCTGACAAATATCACAAGGCATACCAACCTAATTGCCACAACGTGGAATTCATTAAATTCAGTTAACACATCAGTAAAATAAAGGATATTCAAGAATACTTCTTCAACCAAATTTTATAAACAATATCTCATTCTCATCGCCCTATTCAAACTTGTCAAACTCTCACATAAACCCAGCACCAAAATAATCACACAACAAGTTCTCTGAAAACATTGATATTACAATTTATCCGAACCCCGCAAAGCACAAACAAGCAAAAATAACAATAACAAGCATAGGCTAATGTGTTTCGAGAATTCAAAACCAAAAAACACACGCACACAAATAAACCAAAAATTGGTCTCTCCAAACAAAACACGCGAACCTTCTGATTAAGAAAATCAACATTAAGCGCGAGATCATTGAGCTGAATAGAGCCATCACTAAGCTGCACATCAAGCTGGTCAAGGTCGATATCCCCTAATATTAATTGTCCCAATTTCTTCTTCAAAAAGAATTTACAAACCCTCTTCACCGCCCACCTCGACACCATCTCCTCCACCGGTTTCGCTATCCTCCACCCGGAAAACATATTCAATTTCATTATAACCGCCTTTGGTTTCCAAAATTCCGGAAATTTCAACGATTTCAAATTCAAAAATTAGGGTTCTGATCGTTGCTCGTGATGGAAGATTCAACTTCCATCAAGAGCCAGTAAAGAAAAAGAGATTGTACCTTTGTCTGATTTAAAGATGACTTGAGACAAGAAGAGGAAGAAGAAGAAGTAGAAGAAGACTTCTATTGTTGTTCGGATTTCGGGTTTGTTTGGGTTCGGATTTGGGGATTCCGTGTTTGTTGGGTTAGTGTTTGTATTTACCCTTGACGACGTTACGTTAAAGTCTAATAAAAAATTATTATTTTATTACTTTGTTGTAAAATCCACGGTGCAGAATTGAAAACGTGCTATCGATATAAGATGGAGGATAAGTTCAGATTGACGGAAGTTTTAGTTTTAATCAATCACGTTATATATTATTTATTAATATAAAATATTTTAGTACTTCGATTTTAAGTTTAATTTAAATATTACATGTTAGGGGAATTCTATTACTAATATTTAAATTTTAATGTATTTTTTAAAATAGATAATTAACCGATATTTTTTTATTAAAATAATAGATAAATAGAGTTTTATACAAAAATTACATTTACATTTTTTTAATATAATAAAAAAAATATTTTTTATTAAAAAATACAAAATTAGTCTTTTATTATTATTTTTATTGAAAATATTAAAATAATTCTTTTATTATTTTTCTTTTGTTTATATTTTTAACTATAAAATTTACTTATTAGAAATTTGAATGTATAAAAATTATATTTAAAAATATTTTTATTAATACAAAAATTTTATTTTTAACAAAATAATTTATTAATGAAGACAAAAATAAAATAAAATAATAAAATTTTGCTAATTATTTATTTATTTTTATATCCAAAAATATTTTTAACAATTTATTTAAAAAAATATTTTTAAGAGTAAAAAATAAAACATGCATAGTTAATATTTATAGGTAATAAAATATTTTTAAAAATTTAATAAGTGCATTTTATACTTAAAAAGAAAATTAATGAAATAATTGCTTTAATATTTTCAACAAAATAATAATAATAATAATAATAATAATAAAAGGGTAATTTTATACTTTTAATGAAAATTTTAATTTTTTTATTGTATTCTTTGAAGTTATCTATAATTTTCACATATAATTTTATCTAAATGTTATTTATTATTATTATTAAGGAAGTTGATTTCGAGTTTCTCAAAAGTCAAATTTTTTAAATTTTGGTTATGGGGGCATTTTGTTCAAAATCGATATGTCTAATTAATTTAATAAAAATATTTAACATAGCTAATTTTATAAATTTAGTTTTAAAAAAGTGACTATTTTAAAAAAGTTTCTATAAAATTTTTACTAAATAGTATGTTTTACACTAATTTTATGATTACACTTTTAGTATATTTAGAATTAAGGTATTGTAATTTTTAATTATTATAATATAAAAATACTTCTTATTATATATAAACGGAGATGCGATGTTTTATTAAAATTTTATTTATTGTTACGGATTATTTTTGTAATTATTTAAAGCTACAATTGAGACTGATAAAAATAAAAATAAATAATATTTAGTAATATTAATTTTCGATGACATTTCTTTATTATTTAATTTTTAATACTTTTATCGCATAATTGTTAATTTAAAAATATAATTATGCCATTAAATTTGTTTAATTTCATTTTCATAAGAGATTCTCTTTCTCTTCTCTTTTTCTTAATTTTTATACTTAATTATTTTACTTATTTAATTTTAAAATTGCCATTGAATATTTATAAAGTAAAATTAACTTTCTTAGGGTAAATTAAAAACAAAAAATGAAAGGATTTGTGAGAGTGGACATGGTTTTTTACTCACATGAGCATTTGAATTTTGTGTTATAATAGTTGATTTAAGCTAATTTTAACGATATTATTATTATTGACGCAATAATAATCTTATGTATGACAATTTCAATAGAATCACGGGATAAAATTATACTATATATATTAATTTTTATTTATTTATAATAATTATAATTAATTAATTTTAAATTAAATATATATGTGACTAAATTTTATTATATATATATTTCAAACTTTTTCTATGGTATTTAAATAAAATTCATATAATCTCTTAATTTTAATTACAATTCTATAATCTATTACATAATTCAAGCATTAATTCAATTTAATAAACACAAACAAAATTTACAGTGGGAATATATGAATAGAGAGAAGTCGTAATTCCGATAATCATGTTGTGTTGTATGCGTATTATTAATTTAATATTTTTATTTATATTTTAATAATATTTATAGTAATATTTTCTCAAATACTAATCAATTTTATTCTAAATATAATTAAATATATTTTAAAAATAGATAAATATATCTAAAAAATTTAAAATACAAAAAATATAAAATAAATTTATTAAATAATAAATTAGTTAGTACGATATATTACTCCAATAGTTAATTGTGTTAAAACGGATTCACATGTTTAAAGTTCTAAATTTAAATCCGACACAATTATTAATAGTATTGTGTGACTTATTTAATAATCGTATCATCTTATATTTAACTCAAATCTACATTTTGTATTATGTCATATTAACATGTAGTGTATATGTACAGGTTTAAGGGTAGACTCAGTTTAATTCGGTTCGATTTAAGACAGTTTTGAAATCAAACTAAAATTATTAATTTTAATTTGACTTAAACCAATAAGTGTTAGTTTTGTTCATTGATTTAAGTTAAACTAAAAGAAGATTATTTTTTAATTTTTTTAGCTTTAAAATTAAAATTAAAAATTATTTTATATATTTTTATACTAATTAAATTTAAATGAGTCATTATTTACTAATTAAAATAATTGATTTGGTTTTTTTTTATCGGTTTGGCTAAAACCAAATAAAAACCGAACTGATAAGAATCGGTTTGGTTTTTTTCAAACTAAAACCGAACCAAACATTTCAAACTGAACCAAACGAATTTCGCTTGTTATTATTGAGAATTCCAAAACCAATGATAGGCAGCCACGTGGTGGGAACCTAGTCAAAGTATGGCTAATGCTGACCCCAGCATCCTTGTTCCTTCGATGTGAATTCTTGAACATCGACGAAAAACCAGTTTCCAAAGTGATATCACAAAACAGAGCAGTGGTGACTACTTACATATCTACTTTCTGTTTTCCTTCAAAGCCATACAGAGAAAATGGAGCTGAAACCTGGTTTATCAGCTTTGGTCACTGGTGGTGCTTCTGGGATTGGTAAATTTTCATGCTGTTTTTCTTTTCTTTTTCTTTATTTTATGTACTGGATTTGGATTACTATACTGTGATGTATATATTGGGTTGTTTTTTTTTTTTTATTGACAATTGATAAGTAGTGTCTTTGGTTGTTCATCAATTGAAATTTGAATTCTTTGGACGATTTGGAATCTGGGTTTGTGTTTTTGAGACTTTGAATCATTAGTAAACTCAATGTTCTTGTAAATGGATATTACTAGGTAGTTGTTCTAGTAGATAATACGGTTAAAAAAAAATTGAAACGGAGGCATTTCAAGATATCATAAAATGAACCTATTCATCTGTACGTGCTGTAGGAAAGTAAAAGACTAAGTTATTAAATTTAAATTGTCGGTGACGTATGGTATAATTTTCGAATTTTGTCCATGGTGTTGTATATTATGCAGGTAGAGCTTTGAGCTTAGCTCTTGGACAGAATGGAATATTTGTGACTATTGTTGATTTCTCTGAAGAAAAAGGTCAGGAAGTTGCATACCTTGTTGAAAAAGAGAATGCCAAGTTCCATTCAAACTTGGGATTTCCATCTGCTATGTTTGTAAGATGCGATGTGACCAACACAAGTAAGTTCACTTATATTTATTTGTGAATTAGGCAATTAGGTTGTTCTCTTGTCATCTTTTCACTTTCCTTGTACAGAGTAAGCATTGGATTTTCTCAGAGCTGTGAAAGAGATGATTTCTTAAAGTGAATCATGATGATCTATATATTACATTATTTTTCATCCAAATATGTTGAAGTTTTAACAAAAAAACAAGAACATTATAACTTAGGATGACATTGCTTTCGCAGACTATTTGTTTTTGTGTGTGTTTTTTCTTCTCATCATGAATTTGTGCTCATAAATTGCCACTCATGTTTTCTTCTTCTTCTTCTTTTCTTGGATTTTAAATTTATAGGTTATCATTGGTTAGTTGACTTCTCTATTCTCAATACAAAACTTATTTTTTCTGATAGTTATTTGTATTCATGTTCTATAAACAGGTGATATAGCGGCTGCTTTTGAAAAGCACATAGCAACATATGGAGGATTGGATATCTGTATCAACAGTGCTGGCATAACTAATCCTAGTCCATTCCACATGGATCAAACTGATGGCACACGTTCATGGAGACTCACTGTTGATGTGAATTTGATTGCAGTTATTGATTGCACTCAGAGAGCGGTATGGTTAAAGTTTGACTTGCCTTTGATGGTTTACTCTCAAACTTAACTGCTGTAACTCAACTTAATGCTGCCATAATTTTTCTTGACATTGTTGATGAGGTTAATATTTGTTGGACTCTTTTTAATGTTATGGTGTTACTGTGAGACTTTGATACACCCTTAAGATGTTTCAAGGCTATATAAATCATCCATGTGGTTTCAAAACTTCTAACCATAGTTTATATGTATATAAACTAGTAATGCTCATACCTGCCCTGCCATTTAGCACCTTTTTTGAGAAAAGTTATTTATTTATTTATTTTTTAATATTATAGAAGTTAACTCTGCACACTTTATGCTTGATAAGTTGCATACTCTCCCTACATGCCGACAAAAAGAACGCGTCTTATAACTTCAAGATGCTTAGCTTTCAAATAGAGGGGTTTATGTTTATCTTTTTTCTTGGCTAATTTGATGAGAATATGTGGTGGCTTTGAGTAAATTTCTTTGTTTCTGAACAGATTGGAGTTATGAAAACTACAAAAAAGCCTGGAGTGATTATAAATATGGCTTCTTCTTCGGGTCTTTATCCGACGTATGCTGATCCTATCTACTCTGGTTCTAAAGGTTTGGTGTTTTGTATAACTTTATGTTACTGATTTTATGTCCGGCACACATTTAGGTTAATTTATGCATTTCGTTAGGTGTCAATATGGACAGAGGAAAAATCCATTGCTTGTATATGTGTCTGTCTATTGCTTGTGAATGTAGAGTTTGATTCTTATGATGTTTGTTTCCACAGCTGGTGTTGTTTTATTTACTAGATCACTTGCTCCTTATAAACGACAGGGAATTCGCGTCAATGTTCTTTGCCCTGAGGTAAGACTCTAATTTGAAGCAATCTGGATGCTGTCTAGTGTGATATCCAGCCAATATTTCGAAAATGGGCCAGTTTCATCTAGTTGCACTGTAAATTTTTTATGCAGTTTGTTTGCACTGATATGGGCTTAAAAGTGGACCCTAATTTTGTGGGTTTGATGGGGGGCTTTGTGCCTATGGAAATGGTAGTTAAAGGTATTACTCTACCAATTATTTTGTCTGGGGTGATATTAATAATAACTTTTTGTATTTTTTTGCATTCTCAAAAGGTACGAGAAATTTATAGAGTCTCTAGTACAACATCCATGTGCAATGGAAAATAGTAAGGCATCGAATGTCTGAATATAAATATCTCTGGCTGAGAGTATCAAACATCCTTATTACTTTGCATTCTCAAAAGGTATGAGAAATTTATAGTCTCTCTAGTACAACATCCTCATGCAATGGAAAATAGTAAGGCATCAAATGTCTGAACATAAATATCTCTTTTATTCTTTTTTTTCTTGAGAAAGAAGGAATAATCTTTGGAATGCAATGTCATAGAGCTATGCAAGTTGTCAACTTTATGCTCTTTATAACTTGTTTCGATGTATACTGGAATGATGGATAAGGTTCTTTAGATACATTGTGGTTTACAATGAAGATATTTGATGTCAATGAAGTTTTACTAAAACACATTTGGAAAAAATAGTTGACTCAATGCATGAGATTATTGGCCATTTAACCTTCTGCCCCCTTTGTCTTACTATTAAATATCTGATGTTCCAGACATATTTTCTTTTAGGTGCTTTTGAGCTTATTAGAGATGAGAGTAAAGCTGGTTCTTGCTTATGGATTACAAATCGCAGAGGCATAGAGTACTGGCCCACCCCTGCAGAAGAAGCAAAATACAGGGTGCGTTCTTCAGGTTCCAAGAAAATATCCTCATCCAAAGTTCCTTTGAATCTGAATCTCCAACTTCCTGAGAGTTTTGAGAAAATGTGAGCAAATATATGTCAAACTTCCCTACTCTGTTGGTGGTTGGTGATGGAAATTTTAACTATTTAAGTATAGCTTCAGGCAATATTTATTCATTTGGTCTGATAATGGGAACCTATAAAATGAACTGAAGCTGGCATACCGGTTAGCTCTGATTTCAAATTAACATGTAAGAGTTTTCCAATCCGACCATTATTTATTTGAGTAACATTCAATTTTTTTTTTTTTTTATGTTTTTAGAAACGAGTTAAATGTGAAACATGTACTTCATCAAGATGGCTACCCAGTCTCCTGTTTAAGAATGACTTAGTCCATTAGCCTCCTCTTGTCAAAGTTAGTCAGATTTCTGCTTGCATGCTATCCACTTTCTCGACTTTATATTTTGTTACCAAGGCCAGAGGTATTAATGTCAAATGGTTTTCTCTTCCAGTATACTCAGAAATTCTTCAACACTTGGCTTATTGTGAAAGCCCTAAACCTAAAGCATTTTTAATGAATAAGTTTTTGTGAAACTGAATCAGGAGGGTGAGATAAATTAGGAGGGCTGACTAGCTGAGATGTAAGAGAACAATAAAGATTACTGATTCAGAAATTCTATAAATTTCATTGAAATAGAGTGAATGTGAATAATTCTAAATAACACCATTAGTATGAAAGTAGACTATTGTTTACGGCTCTTGCAGTACTCACTCATGTAGTTCTTTGACAATCTCTTGAAACATTCTTGGTATTGTGGTCATGCAAATGTGACAGATGCAACTTCTTTTGCACACTTCATTTTATCATCTGTTTGAAACTTTTAAATCTGTTGTTTTACCAGGCCTTAATCTAATAGAAACAATCATTTATTTGAATTTGATCAGCTTTATTGGGCAAATTGAAAATATAGTTGTTTGCTTATTATTACCTTATAGTTACTGACAACTTTATTTTATTTTTGTTCTTCAGAGTTGTTCATACCTTGAATCATAATTTTCGTAAGGCAACCTGCAAGGTTCGTGCTCCATTGAGATTGCCAATTGAACCAAATCATGTTCTTGTGAAAATCATTTATGCTGGTGTAAATGCTAGTGATGTAAGTCTACCCCTCCTGAGAAGAATTAATGTCAACTTGCTTATTTATTTATTTTTATTTTTAATTTCTATACCCTGGTCATCGGATGTTGCTTGTTCATTTCTCGTTCTCTTATTTATTTGAATATCTCTGAAGTCTTAAAGTTCCTTGACCATCTCTTGAAAAGATGAACTTTCTACCACATGACCAGTGTATGGCTGCAGTATTGCAATGATTTATATTCTGAAATAAATGTGGCCCATGTGATATAATCTTCAATACCTAACTAATTCAATGATAATTAAGTGAGTATCTCTAGTTGTTTTAGCATTGGGTTTAGTATTTTGTTTTTATTTTAGAGTGTTTGAACTTGGGTGATATTTATTAATTTGGAAGTTCTCCTTAGTCTTCATTGAATAGATACATGTAGTTCTTATCAAAAAAAGAAAATATATGAAAAATAATAGATATGTGTTTTTCATGAGTGATGTTTAGTTGGGAACTCTGTAATTCATCATATATTAATGAGATTTTAAACCCAATTTCAGGATGATCATTTGTACAGTTCCTTTTTCCAGTATTTGGCTACTTTACTAAGAAAAAGGTTGAGAAAATACAGTGACTAATGGCTTACACTTACTAGACCTCTCACGTTTTCAGAAGCTTGTTCATTGAACACTCTTCCCTCTTCCTTAATCTATTTTCAGAATGGACTTCAGTCGTCCGCTGACCTGTTTTTAAAGTTTTTAGCATGTTATAGCAGTTATGAGCCACTAGGCACACATGATTTTTGTCAAAGCCTGGACAGATATGTTCATGCTACTCAAACATGTAGGAGGGATTTTGTTTGTTAATAAAATGGGTAGGGAGTGGCGAAAACTAGGAAAGAAAAGGCGACTCACATGGTCTTTCTTTTGTCTTTATTTTCTCTATGTCTGACCAACATCAAAATGTTGGAGAATCTTACTAATTGTTTTTGCATCCTTTGGTAAAATCACTTGTATATTTAGTTCTCTCTCTCTCTCTCTCTCTCTCTCTCTCTCTCTTCTTATATTCATTTGTGTGCATATGTCTGCATAAATAACAAGAACAGGTTTTGGACTTATGGACAGGTTAATTTTAGCTCAGGTCGTTATTTCTCTGACCGCAAAAATGTTGGCTCTCTCCTTCCATTTGATGCTGGCTTTGAGGTGCATAAAAATAATATTCTGAATGTCTGGTGTAATTGTGCAAATCAGTTATGTTTATATGTTATGATTAATCATGTTGTTGATAATCACTATATTTTTATAAAATTGTTGCTGCTTATCTTATACTTTGCAGGCAGTAGGGATAATTGCAGCAGTGGGGGACTCTGTCCGTAACTTGAAAGTTGGCACTCCTGCTGCCATCATGACTTTTGGGAGTTATGCTGAATTTACAATGGTACATTACATTGAAAAGATTGTCTTCAATGTCTAGCATAAGATGCTTCCTATCAATTTCATAACTGTCTTTTAACTTTCTGCATTTGTAATTAATACTACAATTGATATGTTTCAATCCTCTAGGTTGTCAATTATAGATATTTTCCGTGATATAGGTTCCTTCTAAACTCATCCTTCCCGTGGCGAGAGCAGATCCGGAAGTTGTTGCCATGCTTACTTCAGGGCTAACGGCGTCAATTGCTCTGGAAAAGGTAATACTTGCTATTTTTATCAAATATAAGTGCATACTTCTCCAATGCATACATACATACATACACTCACAGATGGAAAAAATTTTAAGCTTGTCCCTACATTATCAAATTCACAAAATTAATTTTTATATTCAGCTATTATATTTTCAAGTTTGATTTACTGTATTCTTTTGTTTCATATCCTTTGTCATTTTTATGGTTTGTCTTAAACCCTTAATTCAGCAATATATTTCACGTCTTCTGACAACAATTCTTTCTTTTGGTTTCTTTAGGCAGGGCAGATGGAATCTGGGAAAAAAGTGCTTGTTACAGCTGCTGCAGGAGGGACTGGGCAATTTGCAGTGCAGGTTTACTTTCAAATACAAAGATAATCCTATATTGCATGGGTTCACTCTGTGCTACAACTATTAAACTTTCTTTGGCTAATGATTTTTAGATTTTCATCTTTATCAGTTGTGTGTTTTAGCTTATATAGTTTTCCTCTGGTCCTTTTGGTGTACCATTTGAAGATCAATATTATTTGTTTTGAATGATACTGAAATTACCATCATAAAATCTTTACTGGGTAAATGACCTCCTCAATTATTAAACATTTTAGTTGTTTGTTGGTGTCATTATCTAATTGTAATTGTTGATATGTTGCAATTATTCTCAGTAGGCATTGTATATATAATTAGTCTGCTAAGTGAAGGATTAAATATAATGAGGCCAGATTTATAGTTAGTTGCACCTTGGCCATAGGGTTCTTTAGATTGACTTGGCCTATGAAGCAATACCCAATATGCGTTGTTGGTTGATACAGGAGCGGAGTTTGTTGGAATGGTTTACTGGGTATTTAGCTGTTTTGGTTGTGAATTAAAGAATTTGAACTTTAATTTAAAGGAGTTGCTTTTGATTATTTATTTTCAAAATTAGGTGGCATCTAGTTTACCATGAAATACTATCATTTTCTTATCCAACGAGATATAATTCGGACAAGCAAGGAAGCTGCAATTGAGAACTTTTAGTGTGTTTCACTATGGCTAATTCTATTTGTGGAAATTGAGAGAGCAATATTATTAATGCTGATGTTTTTGTTGGTATGGCATAACTTCTCTTTCTAGATGACAATTACTTATTCAGTTATCCCCAAGTTCTTTCTTATATTTTGCCTTGTGAATACAGTCATTCCATGTCATTAACGTGAAACATGATTTTTGTTTGCTCTCGTAAAAATTTTAGCATTTATTTTCTTGGTTGATGAAAACATGTGCAGCTTGCAAAATTAGCGGGAAATACAGTGGTTGCTACTTGTGGCGGTGAGGAAAAGGCTCAGCTTTTGAAAGAACTGGGAGTTGATCGAGTCATAAACTACAAAGCCGAAGATATTAAAACTGTGAGTCCGTAATTTTGTTTCAACGAGTGTGGTCTTACTTAGCCACAAGAACTGGGATCCTTTAATATTTTTGAATCCTGTCATCCTGTTAAACTATGTGATGATTTCTTCTTCTTCTTCTATCTTCTAATCTTTAAGTACTTAGATAATGCTCATGATTTGAATCTGTCAGGTTCTAAAGGAGGAGTTTCCCAAAGGTTTTGACATCATTTATGAATCTGTTGGTGGTGGCATGTTTAATATGTGCTTGAATGCTTTGGCAGTTTATGGACGGCTCATCGTGATTGGAATGATTTCCCAGGTTGTTTTCTCTTGAGTGCTTCTGATAAAAACATTGTTTCAATGAAGTTATTGTTGTTGATCAGTTATTTTCTTTCTTTTGTTTGTTCTCAGTTTTCAACCTTCTTTGCATGTGTTATCTTTTGTTTATCACTCTGGCATGCCATATGTATGGAAAAACCAACATCAATGGGATACATTTAATGTTGATGTGTTAATTCGTTTTGATGTAAAGGTTGTAAGTTTTTAGTTTCGATTTTCTGGATTTGTTCATCATATTGGCAGATCAGTCACACTGTAAATTAGCCATCTATTGTCTCAGTAGTTTTTTTTTTTTTTTTTGTGTGAAATAGGAAATTGTGCAAATAATCAACATGATTTAATTTCTATCTTCTGGTATGCTGGAAATATTAAACTAGGGTACTATTGTGGATGATTATCACTTTTCTCTCTCTCTCTCTCTCTCTCTTTTTTTTTTTTTTTTTTTTTTTTTTTCTGGAGTCTTAAGTATGAAAAACTACAAGAGTTTAATATCTATATTTGGCAACAATCTTATCTGTTTTCAAGTTTCTATTCTTTTATGTGGCAATGACTGTTCTTGGATCTGTTCAGTGGTTATGATTTTGTGCCAATGAAATGATTTCATTTTTGTGTCAGTATCAAGGAGAACGTGGATGGCAGCCATCGAATTACCCTGGGTTATGTGATAAGATTTTAGCAAAAAGTCAAACTGTGGTATGTAGCCCTAGATGATGAAATTATTATTACTATTTGATGCCATTGCACCATTTTAATTGGATATAATTTCTTTTGGATGCATCTTCACATTCTAACTTAAAGCACGTGGGTTTGGATCTAGGTGATGGGCTGCCAATTAATTTTGGCAAGCTGAAGGTGAATCACAATTGTTGAGTCCTTTCTTAGTAGCTGAAAGAAAATCTCTAATAGATTGGAGATTTCCTAAATTCTTTGGCGGCTCTCTCTTTATAGAAAGAGACTTTTGTAGTGGTTTTGTTTGGGAATCGTGGAAAATTTAAGTAGATGTCAAATTGGGAATTAGTTATACCTTAAAAGTTTTGGCATCCAGCATTTGGAGATCCTAGTACTTCATATTCAGTTCTGTTGCCAAAATAGAAAATAAAATTTTATTCTCATGGTTTTAATTGTTGAGATATGGGCTCCCCGTTTCGGTTCCTTTCTTCTGTTTCCTATCAGCCACTGGAGCATTACGTAGATTATCTTCTGGGGAGACATACAACATTGGATTCCTTTGTGCAGTTGTTCTAAAGTTGCTGATGTTTTTCAGGCTGGTTTTTTTCTGCCACAATATGGTCACCTGTGGCAAGAACATCTAAACAAACTCTTTCAACTTTTCTCTACAGGAAAGCTTAAGGTAATACATCTATCAAGTTATATTTGCTTGTTGGCTTGTTATTGTAGCTGTGCTTAGACCTGTTGGGTTGAATTATACAATATATCTATGTACCCTGGCTTACTTGACATGGAATAAAAATTTTAAAAAAATGAAAATGGAAGACAATAATGTATAATGACACATGTAAAACTTATATCAATACTGTAGTGTTATATAATCTTTCCTTTATAAGCTTTTTCTTGTTCTTCAAATTGGGACAAGTCATCATTTACCTGCTGGATATGTGTCAGCTTTATCTTGCTCATATTCAATTGTTATAGGTTTCGGTAGACCCCAAAAGGTTTTTGGGTCTTGATGCTGTTGCAGATGCTGTTGAGTATCTTCATTCGGGTAAAAGTGTTGGCAAGGTAATTACTGCTCGAATAATGGCCTGTTCATCTTCTGCTTATCTATGATTTACTCATTTCCTCTCAGATCTTTTTCCTCACAACAAAAGTTACCCTAATTCTTTTACTTTTACAATGAATTGCAGGTGGTTGTTTGCATTGATCCAGCCTTCATTCAACAAATGGCAAAATTATGAGCAATTGTCATTCAGTCTCCTCTCTGTGCACAATTCTTGTACAATATGAAACAATAAGTGTACGTGGCAGAAAAAGAAAATTCCAGACAGGCTTTTATGTCTACGAATCATTGTCCATGGAGGTTTGTCAAGAATCAAGATAGTTGCTCGAACCAAGATACTTTATCAGCATATAATTTTTATAGAAATAAATGAGTGATTGTGTAGCAAAAGCAATATGTGGGGAAATAAGAATAAGCGAGCTCTAAGATATAACATGGTTGCAGAAATGTTGACCTTTACATGACTGTTGAATTCCCAGAATGCCTGAAAGGTTAGCTGTCGCAAGCATTTTGGATTAAATGTACCGCTGGTTGTAAACTTTTCTGTTACAGATGGTTAAAGATTCCAGTTGCATTGTAGACTCAGATGTTGAAATTATACCCTTTTAAAGCAAGATCTCAGGATATGAAGCGAAGCAGTTCCCTTATTCGTAGTGAGTGCCATTCATTAAAGCTTAAAATGCTATATAGTAAAGAATCCAATAAATTACAATGATTTCACTCCTTTTACCAAACCATTTGAAGTTTAACCCTTGTGAGTCTGCGATTAAAGCCTCAAGAATCGGCAAGTAGGCTGTAGATACATGGTAAGTTGCAGATTCGAAACAAGTTCTCGTCCTTAGCTCCTGTGTTACGAAATGAGTACAATCCCGAAGACTACTTTTTACCTGCCAAAACAATTAACAAAGAGAATTAAGAAACCTGGAAAATCAAAAGTTATATCAGAAGTAACAACAATTATATGATGTTACCGAATGTTTAATGCTTACAACTAAATGTTCAATGTTCAATCTATTAAAATTTTCTTGATATAATAGTTAGATATAATGTAGTCGTCTGTATATATTGTTGTAGGCAGATGTATAAATTATAAATCATGTAATCAGACAGAATAGCAAACTGCTTTTAGAAAGCATTTACTGGGAAAGTAGACAAGGAAACAATTTGATCAGCTTATCTTATCTGTAAAATGAATATTCACACGGAGATCAATCAACGCTCACTGTCTGGAAACTTAAATGTGAATTCAACTAAATATTGTGAATTTGGCCATTTGCTCAATATAAAACACATTATTGATATAAAATAGCACTTCAATCTATGTCTCTACTTTCAAGATAGGGAAACTTATATTGCAAAAAGTTGTAACTATACGACAGATATGGCTGCTAAGGAGTGAGAAGAGGTTACTTGATCGTGTTCGTTTGGCACTTCTGCTCAAGTGATCTGAATCCTCTTTGTTGTCCACATTGCTGTTGTCTTCATTGTTGTTGTCTTCATTGTCTTCTGACCCGTTTGCCCTGATAATGTACACCTACGGAAAATGGCTAATGTAATTAAATATCTCCATAATAATGAAATTGTTTTAACTTTGCATTCACGCTGCTTAACAATCACTTCCATTTGCATGGAGAAAAACCAAACTTTTTTTTGTTTTTGGGATTCTTGTCTATTTAACAATCATTTAGCAATATCTAAATGAACCTCCTAATGCTATAATCAGGTTATAGAAGTCACATAAATTTAAGTCCTAATTGATACCTTAAATGTGGTGGGTTTGACAAGCTGGAACACCAGTGCATCCCCATCAACTAGTTCATGATCAATAGAAAATCCTCGCCACCCACCGCTCAGACCAGTTTTCTCGGAAAGATATTTTGTTGGAAACTCATTGTCTTCCTCATCAACCAAAGTGATTGTTACATCATAATATGGAAGATGTTTCTTGCAAAAATGGACTGGTAGACCCTATTGAAAACGTTGAAAGAATAGTTATGACCAATAAAATCACCCAATCCAATGCACTATTTCTGAAAAAAAATTGCCAAACTTTTGTACAAATTTTTACTCTGGCTGTTATTTCAGAGAACATAAGTGGCAAAAATCCATATAAATGGCCCAATTTCTAGAAGCGGACAATACTTAACAACACTTCCAAAGAAAATATTTAACTCCATATATTAATACATGAAACTGTGCATTTTGGTTATCAAATTTACCAGCCAAAAGCCTCCTGTGACATGTGATTGTAGCATTGGCTTCACAAAAGTGGGATATTGAGAATCTAAGCCAGATTCAACTTCTTCAGCTCTTTCAATAGCATAAGCCCTCTCTTCATCCGAAGCATAAACTCTATTTAATAGATTTCTCCGCCGGTAGCTCCTACAAGTTAACCTCATAAAAAGAATTAGGTATGCAAACATCAAAATATCACACCTGTAAATTGTCTCAAGCACCGAAAATGTTTTAAAAAAATGATGGTACAGTTATTTACCTCCTACTTGTCAGTAAAGGTTCAAATGGAACCTGTCAGTAATCGGTACGTTGGTGAGTCAATCCATATTTCATAGAACAATCTTTAAAACCAAATAAATCAAGCCCTACTATAAACATGCACTGAATTCATATGAATATTCTCTTTGTAGGATATCAACAACTGAAACCCAGTTTAAGCAGTGACAACTATTTCATATAGATTGACCCAAGAATCTGAACGTATAATTTCAAAGCTGTAATCTAGCTAACCTGTAAAAGTGGAGCTCAACAGAACCTATATCATCAGAAAATTGCAAAATTTTTAACAGAAACACGAGTACAGTAGTGATGTGACTAGAAATGGAGATCATCAGAACGCAAATAACATTGAAACAATTGATATGTTAAAGGTAGACAGAAAGCTCACATCTTTGTAATTTGGAGCTGGCTTGTCAGCAAAACGGCTAGATCTTCTCACTGGAGCGGACGCCGGCTGCGGCTTGGAAACCCGCTTCTTAACCTTTACACAATAAAACTAAACTACCCATAAAATATACATACAGTACAATGGCAACAGACTAAAGCACTTTCTGCAAAAAAGCATGAACTTTCTTCTTTAAAAAGCACTTCTAGAGAAAAGCACCAATTAAGTGCTCATAAAAAAACACTTCTCCGAAAAAATATTAGCTATTTAAAAGTGCTTTTAGACAGGGAGACTAACCGGAGAGGGCTTGGGACTGGGGGTTTTAAGAGACTGGGAGAGCACCTGGAGTTTAAGCTCCTCCATTCTTTTCTTGTTCTCTTCCAGTCTTTGGCGGCGGTATTCTTCGTATGCCAACTTCGATTCCACCATTTTTAGGGTTTTGCGTTTGTCTTCTCGAAGTAGAAGTGAAGCTGAAGAAGAGAAGAGAAGAGAGAAGCAAAGTTATGACCGTTGGCTTTCCTGATGATCTTCTCGGAGAATGTGGCGTAAATGAGCGCCATAGAAAAGAACCTTTGTCGTTTGAATTCAAATCGTGGGCAATTATGGTTCTGAGAGTATATTATTATTATTATTATTAAAAATATATATTAATTATTTAAAAAGTATGGGTTTGATCATTATTAATTCTTGCCATACTTGTTTGTTCCCCTTCATAATAATTCAAATTCCTTTTTTTCTTTTGAATAATAATTTCATTGGTATTGTAATTACAGGTTTGTCAGTTGTTAGTAGTCTCTTCTGTAAATGATTACTACCAGTATCATCTATTGACTATTCCTCCTTCCATTGGTTATATTTTTGCCATGGAACGTTCATAGCACTAATGTACAAAATTTCCTTGCAAAATTCTGTCAGCTGAGATGCATGTTAATTGGCATTTGGTACCCCTCAAAATGGCTCATTTTCCAGGACAAAAGCTATAAGCCAGTTCTGTACACGTTGTTTCCCATCACCATGGACCCTTTGCCAGTTCCTGGAACATAACATCAAGCCTATCACTTTCATCGATTCTCCCTCTCACTTCGGAAAGCTTCAGTTCCAGAATTCTCTTTTCTTCTGCATTAGTTCGTTCAAGTCTAGCCTCTTGATATGACACCTCTAGGATTTCGAAGCAAGGTTGGTAATTAATCAAGCTGAGCTTGTTAGAATCCAACATCCATCCCCATCAACTCGAAGGCTTTTAAAGTTTTGTCCCAGACAGCAAAATTATCTTGTGGGGTGGTGAGCTTGGAAGCTCTAATGGCGTCAGCAATGTTGATGGTCTCGGAAATCATTCCAGCTACTAACCCATAGTTAAGACCACTGAGAAGACTGTCGTGAAGGAATGAATTCTGACTACTACAAAGTTCATAGTACTTGGTCCTAATGTGCTGGGAGAGCGTATAATCTATGGCTAAACCATTTACAACAATGTTGAAATCCTCAATATTCTTCATTTCCATGAATTCAACAGATTCGGAGAATCTGATTCCATTGAAGATTTCAGAGCCAGAATCTTTGCTGTCATCTTCGGACTGATCTGATACAGGATGAAGGATAGTATTACAGATCAAATGGTTATCCTTGTCAAAAGTTACTCGTGAGATGTCCTGAGCAAGGGGCTCCCAATGCTTATCTTCCTCTGCAATGAAATAAATTAGACAAGGCAACATTTTAGTGTCCA
>JAXCLQ010000010.1:8372816-8390990 GCA_035584115.1 Cedrela odorata | reverse complement strand
TTTTCTCTGTCTGATGGTTATTTAGTATACTTAGGTGGATTCCGAGAGAAGTAATTAATTTCCAAAAATCCAATGATATGGGCAGCCACGTGGAGGGAACCTAGTCAAAGTATGGATACTGCTGACCGCCAGTTTCCTAGCCGGTTTTGGACAGTGGCGGGAGCCGTCTTTTCTGCATCGTTCCTTCCAATGTTGATTCGTTCATGAATACGGACAAAACCCAATTTTCAAAGCGATAATGAGACGCGTTTAAACCCATAAAAACTCTAGATCACATAAGAGAGCAGCAGTGACGACTGACATTTATACTCTCTGGTTTCTTTCAAAGCCATACAGATAAAATGGAGCTAAAACCTGGTTTATCAGCTTTGGTCACTGGTGGCGCATCTGGGATTGGTAAATTTTCCTGTTTTTTTTTTCTTTCCCTTTATTTTAAGTACTGAAGTTTTATTACTATGCTGTGGCGACAGTGAGAATTTTTGTGATGTATAATTGACATTTGATAGGTCGTGTCTTTGGTTGTTGATCAATTGAAATTTGAATTCTTTGGACGTTTTGGAATCTGTATTTGTTTTGTGTTTTTGAGATTTTAGAATAATTAGTGATTATAATTTTAATTTCTTGTAAATGGATATCATTAGGTAGTTGTTCTAGTATATAACATGGTTCAAAAAATTGAATCGGAGGCATTTTAAGATATCATAAAATGAACTTATTCATCTGCATGTGTTATAGGAAATTAAAAGACAGTACGTTATTAAAATTTAAATTTTGATGACACATGGTATAATTTTTGGATTTTGTCCATGTGTTGTCTATTATTCAGGTAGAGCTTTGAGCTTAGCTCTTGGACAGAAGGGAATATTTGTGACTGTTGTTGATTTATCTGAAGAAAAAGGAAAGGAAGTTGCATATCTTGTTGAAAAAGAGAATGCTAAGTTCCATTCAAACTTGGGATTTCCATCTGCTGTGTTTGTAAGATGTGACGTGACCAACAAAAGTAAGTTTACTTATATTTATTTGTGAATTAGGCAATTAGGTTGTTCTCTTATCATCTTTTTCACTTTCCTTGTTCAGTGTTAGGGTTGGCTTTTCTCATTCAGTGTTAGGGTTGGCTTTTCTCAGAGCTGTAAAAGAGATGACTTCTTAAAGTGAATCGTAATGATTTATATATCACAATTTTTGTCATCCAAAAATGTTGAAATTTTAATATAAATCACGATGACATTGCTTTGCAGACTATATGTTTTCGTGTGTGTGTTTTTTCTTCTCATCATGAATTTGTGCTTACAAATTGTCACTCATGTTTTCTTCGATTTTAAATTTATAAGTATTCTATTGTTGGTTAGTTGACTTCTCTATTCTCAATATGAAACTTGTGTTTTCAGATAGTTATTTTGTGTCCATTTCTATAACAGGAGATATAGCGGCTGCTTTTGAGAAGCACGTCGCAACATATGGAGGATTGGATATCTGTATCAACAGTGCTGGCACACATAATGCTATTCCATTCCAAAAGGATCAAACTGATGGCACACGTTCATGGAGACCCACTGTTGATGTGAATTTGATTGCAATTATTGATTGCACTCACAGAGCGGTATGTTAAAGTTTGACTTGCCTTTCATGGTTTACTCTTGAACTTAATTGCTGTTACTCAACTTAAGCTTGACATTGTTGATGAGATTAATACTTGTTGGACTCATCTTAATGTTCTGGTGTTACTGTGAGACTTTGATACACCCTTAAGATGTTCCCAGGCTATATAAATCATCCATGTTGTTTCATAACTTCTAACCATAGCCTTTTCAAAAAATAAGTGATTATTGTGTGGATTTGTTTAACATAAACTCTACAAAAGTAGTAATTACCCTATCTGCCCTGCCATTTAGCACCTTTTTCGAGATTTTTTTAACTTGACTCTGTACAATTTGTGCTTGATAAGTTGCATTCTCCTTCCAAGCGCCGACAAAAATAATGTGCCTTATAACTTCAAGATGCTAAGCTTCCAAATAGAGGGGTTTATGTTTCTCTTTTTGCTTGGCTAATTTGATGAGAATATGTGGTAACTTTGAGTAAATTTCTATGTTTCTGAGCAGATTGGAATTATGCAAACTACAAAAAAGCCTGGGGTGATTATAAATATGGGTTCTTGTTCTGGTCTTTATCCATTGTTTGCTGATCCTATCTACTCTGGTTCCAAAGGTTTGGTGTTTTGCATAACTTTACGTCACTGATATTATTTCCAGTACACATTAGGTTAATTTTTGGATTTCGTTATGTGTCAATATTCACAGAGGAAGAATCCTATGCATGCACAAGTGTCTGTCTATTGCTTGTGAATGTAGAGTTTGATTCTTATAATGTTTGTTTCCACAGGTGGGGTTGTCTTATTTACTAGGTCACTTGCTCCTTACAAACGGCAGGGAATTCGCATCAATGTGCTTTGCCCTGAGGTAGTACACTAATTTGAAGCATTCTGGATGCCATCTGTTGTGATATCCAGCCAACATTTTGAAAATGTGCCAGTTTCATCTAGTTGCACTATAAATTTTGTATGCAGTTTGTTCAAACTGATATGGGCTCAAAAGTGGAACCTAAATTTGTCGATTTGATGGGGGGCTATGTGCCTATGGATATGGTAGTTAAAGGTATTATTCTACCGATTTTTTTGTCTGAGGTGGTGTTAATAATTTTTGTATTACATTGTATTCTCAAAAGGTATGAGAAATTTATAGTCTCTAGTACAACATCCTTATGCAATGGAAAATAGTAAGACATCAAATGTCTGAACATAAATATCTATGGCTGGGAGTACCAACATATCACCTTTTGGACCCAGCGAGGTTGGGTAGGAGTTGGGAGAAGAGTGAATAAATTTCTCTCTTTTTTATTCTTTTTTTCTTGAGAAAGAAGGGCGAATAATCTCTGGCATGCAATGTCATAACGCTATGCAAATTGTCAACTCTATGCTCTTTATAACTTGTTTGGATGTGTACAAGATTGCCTTTTCCTGTTGATTTTTTATAACTTGTTTCGATGTATACTGGAATGATGGATAAGGTTCTTTAGACACATTATGGTTTACAGTGAGAAGATATTTGATGTCAATGAAGTTTTACTAAAATACATTTGGAAAAAATAGTTGACTCAACACACAAGATTATTGGCCATTTAACCTTCTGCCCCCACCCCTGCCTTGGCTCCCACCCCTGCCCCCGCCTCCCTTCTCTTACTATTAAATATTTGATGTTCCAGACATTTTTTCTTTTAGGTGCTTTTGAGCTTATTAACGATGAGAGTAAAGCTGGTTCATGCTTATGGATTACAAATCGCAGAGGCATGGAGTATTGGCCCACCCCTGGAGAAGAAGCAAAATACAGGGTGCATTCTTCAGGTTCCAGGAAAATATCCTCATCCAAAGTTCCTTTGAATCTCAATCTCCAACTTCCTGAGAGTTTTGAGAAAATGTGAGTAAAAATATGTCAAACTTCCCTACGCTGTTGGTGGTTGGTGACAGAAATTTTAACTTATAAGTACAGCTTCAGGCAATATTTTTCATTTCGTCTGATAATTTTAACCTATAAAATGAACTGAAGTCAGCATACCATTTAGCTATGATTTCAAATTAACATGGAAAGAGTTTCCCAATCTGACCATTATTTATTTGAGTAACATTTATTTTTATTTTTACATTTTTAGACATGAGTTAAATGTGGAACTTGTACTTCATCAAGATGGCTCCCCGGTCTTCTGTTTAAGAATGACTTAGTTCATTACCCTCCTTTTGTCAAAGTTAGTCAGATTTATGCTTACATAATATCCCCTTTCTCTTGATCTTATATTATATTACCAAGGCCAGAAGTATTAATGTCATATGGTTTTCTCTTCCGCTATACTCAGAAATTCTTTAACAGCTTGGCTTCTTTTGAAAGTCCTAAACCTAAAGCATTTTTAATAAATAAGTTTTTGTGAAATTGAATCGAGAGTGTGAGATAAATTATGAGGGCTGCCTAGTTGAGATATAAGAGAACAATAAAGGTTACTGATTCAGAAATTCTATAAATTTCAATGAAATAGAGTGAATGTGAATCATAAATAACGTAAGTACTATGAAAGCAGACTGTTGTTTACTGCTCTTGCAGTACTCACTCATGTGGTTCTTTGACAATCTCTTGAAACATTCTAGGCATTGTGGTCATGAAAATGTGAAATGTCACTTCTTTTGCACACACTTCATTTTATCATATGTTTGAAACTTTTCAATCTGTTGTTTTACGCCTTTATCTCATAGAAGCAATCATTTATTTGAGTTTGATCATCTTTATAGGGCAAATTGAAAAGATAGTGGTTTGCTTATTAGTATCTGATAGTCACTGACAACTTTATCTTGTTTTTGTTCTTCAGAGTTGTTCATACCTTGAATCATAATTTTCGTAATGCAACCCGGAAGGTTCGTGCTCCATTGAGATTGCCCATTGAACCAAATCACGTTCTTGTGAAAATCATTTATGCTGGTGTAAATGCTAGTGATGTAAGTCTACCACTCCTGAAAAGAATTAATGTCAGCTTGCTTTTTTATTTTTTTATTTTTATATTCTGGTCATCGGTTGTTGCTTGCTCATTTCTCATTCTCTTATTTATTTGAATATCTCTGAAGTCTTAAAGTTCCTGGACCATCTCTTAGAAAGTATGAACTTTCAACCACATGACCAGTGTATGGCGGCAGTATTGCTATGGATTTATATTCTGAAATAAATATGGCCCATTGGATATAATCTTCAATATTGACCTTGTTCAATGATAATTAAGTGAGTATCTCTAGTTGTTTTAGCATTGGGTTTAGTATTTTGTTGTTATTTGAGAATGTTTGAACTTGGGTGATATTTGTTAATTTGGATGTTCTCCTTAGTATTCATTGAATACATACATGTAGTTCTTATAAAAAAAGAAAAGAAAAGAAAAATAATAGATATGTGTTTTTCATGACTGATGTTTAGTTGGGGATTCTCAGTAATTCATCATATATTAATGAGATTTTAGATCTAGGATTAGCCTTTAAACCCAATTTCAGTATGATCATTTCTACAGTTCCTTTTTACAGTATTTGGCTATTTTACCAAGAAAAAGGTTGAGAAAATACAGTGACTGATGGCTTAAACTTACTAGACATCTGAGGTTTTTAGAAGTTTGTTTATTGAACATTCTTCCTTTTTCCTCTATCTATTTTCAGAATGGACTTCAGTCACTCCGCTGACCTGTTCTTAAAGTTTTTAGTATGTTCATAGCAGTTATGAGCTACTAGGCACACGTGATTTTTTTCAAAGTCTAGATAGATACATCAACTTGGCCAGGAATGTGCAACAATTGGCCCTCTCCCTAGAGATGGTCAATTTTTTGGAAAACGTTAATGACATGTAGGAGGGATTCTGTTGGTTAATAAAATGGTTGGGGGTGGGGAAAACTAGGAAAGAAAAGGCGTCATCATATGGTCTGTCTTTTGTCTTTATTTTCACTTTATCTTACCGACATCAAAATATTGGAAAATCTTACTAATTGTTTTTGCATCCTTTTGGTAAAATCATTTATATATTTAGTTCTCCCTCTGTTATATTTATTTATGTGTGTATGTCTGCATACATAACTAGAACTGGTTATGGACTTATGGACAGGTTAATTTCAGCTCAGGTCGTTATTTCTCAGACAGCAAAAATGTTGGCTCTCTTCTTCCATTTGATGCTGGCTTTGAGGTGCATAAAAATAATATTCTGAATGCCTGGTGTAAATGTGCAATTTACGACTGATCATGTTGTTGATAATCACTATACTTGAATAAAATTGTTGCTGCTTATCTTATACTTTGCAGGCAGTAGGGATAATTGCGGCAGTGGGGGACTCTGTCCGTAACTTGAAAGTTGGCACTTCTGCTGCTATCATGACTTTTGGGAGTTATGCTGAATTTACTATGGTATACTGTTCTTGAAAACATTGTCTTCAATGTTTAGCATAAGTTGCTTCCTATCAATTTCATAACTGTCTTTTAACTTTCTTCATTTATAATTAATACTAGAATTGCTATGTTTCGATCATCAGGCTTGTCGATTATGGCTATTTTCTGTGATATAGGTTCCTTCTAAACACATCCTTCCTGTGGCAAGACCAGATCCAGAAGTTGTTGCCATGCTTACTTCGGGGCTAACAGCGTCAATTGCTCTGGAAAAGGTAATGCTTGCTGTTTTTGTCAAATATAAGTGTAAATTTCTCCAATGCATACATTCTTACACTCACAGATGGAAATATATTTTAAGCCTGGCCCTTTGTTATCAAATTCACAAACTTAATTCTTATATTTAGCTATTATATTTCAAATTTTATGTACTATATTCTTTTGTTTTGCATCCTTTGTCATTTTAAATAGCTTGTCTTTAAACCCTTCATCAGCAATATATTTCATGTCTTCTGACAATAATTTTTTCTTTTGGTTTCTTAGGCAGGGCAGATGGAATCTGGAAAAAAAGTGCTTGTTACAGCTGCTGCAGGAGGGACTGGGCAATTTGCAGTGCAGGTGTAATTTCAAATACAAAGATAAACCTCTAATGCATGGGTTCACTCCTATGTGCTACAAATATGAAACTTTCTTTGGCTATTGCAATAACATTTGCCCATCCTTACTATTTATTCTAGAGCAAGTCAGTCTGTTCATCTATTTTATTTGGTTAATAAAGGGCAATAATCCTTTGTTATAGTGCTAATAATTTTTATGATTTTCATCTTTATCAGTTGAGTGTTTTAGCTTATATAGTTTTCCTCTGGTCCTTTTGATGTACCATTTGCAGATCAATGTTATTTGTTTTGAATAATACTGAAATTACTGTCATAAAAAATCTTTACTAGGTAAATGAGCACCTCAATTATAAAAGATTTCAGTTGTTTGTCAGTGTCTTATCTAATTGTAATAGGTGATTTATTGGAAGTATTCTTAGTAGGCATTGTATATATAATTAGGCTTCAAAGTGAAGGATTAACTATAATGAGGTCAGATTTATAGTTAGTTACACCTTGGCCATAGTGTTCTTTAGATTAACTTGGCCTAGGAAGCAATATACAATAATTGTTGTTGGTTGATGCAGGAGCGGAGTTTGTTGGAATGGTTTACTGGGTATTTAGCTTCTTTGGTTGTGAATTAAAGAAGTGGAACTTAATTTAAAGTGTTGTTTTTTATTATTTATTTTCAAAATTAGATGGCATCTAGTTTTACAGGAATACTATCATTGTGACATCCATGGAAATATTATTTGGACAAGCAAGGATGCTGCAACTGAAAACTTTAAGTGTATTTTACTATGGCTACTTCTGTCTGTGGAAATTGAGAGTGAGCGATATTATTGGTGCTGATGTTGCCGTTCGTATGGCATAACTTCTCTTTCTAGATACAGTTACTTTTCCAGTTATCCCTGAGTTCTTTCTTATATTTTGCCTTGTGAATTCTGTCATTCCATATCGTTAACGTGAAAATAGATTTTTGTTAGCTCTAGTCAAAATTTTAGCATGTATTTTCTTGGTTGATGAAAACACGTGCAGCTTGCAAAATTGGCGGGAAATACAGTGGTTGCTACTTGTGGAGGTGAGGAAAAGGGTCAGCTTTTGAAAGAACTGGGAGTTGATCGAGTCATAAACTACAAAGCTGAAGATATTAAAACTGTGAGTCTAATTTTTGTTTCAGTATGAGTGTGGTCTTACTTAGCCACAAGAACTGGGATCCTTTCATATTTTTGAGTCTCGTCATCCCATTAAACTGTGACGATTTCTTCTTCTTCTTCTTTTTTCTTCTAATCTTTAAGTACTTATGTAGATAATGCTCATGATTTGATTCTGACAGGTTCTAAAGGAGGAGTTTCCCAAAGGTTTTGACATCATTTATGAATCTGTTGGTGGTGACATGTTTAATATGTGCTTGAATGCTTTGGCAGTTTATGGACGGCTCATTGTGATTGGAATGATTTCACAGGTTGATTTCTCTCAAGGGCTTATCATGAGAACACTGTTTCGATGAAGTTATTGTTGTTGATCCATTATTTTCTTGCTTTCTCATATTGTTTCTCAGTTTTCAACCTTCTTTACGTGTGTTATCTTTTGTGTATGTCTTTGCCATGCCATTTGGACGAAAAACTAACATCAATGCAATACATTTAATGTTGATTGGTTAATTTGTTTTGATGTAAAGGTTGTAAGTTTTTAGTTTCGATTTTCTGGATCTGTTCATCATATTGGCAGATCAGTCGTAGAGTTAATTAGCCATCTATTGTCTCTGAAATTTTTGTGTGATCTAGAAAATATAGATTTGTATGATTTCTTTTGAATAATACAGAATAATAAATACATCTTTATTTAATTTCTGTCTTCTGGTATCCTGGAAATATTGTTGTGGATGGCTGATTATCACTTTTTTTTCCTGGAGTCATTAAGTATAAAAAAGTACCAGAGTCTATGTTCTATATCTGGCAACAATCTAAATCTGTTTTCAAGTTTCTATTCTTTTAGGTGGTAATGACTGTTCTTGGGTCTGTTCAGTGGTTATGATTTTGTGCAAATGAAATGATTTTATTTTTGTCTCAGTATCAAGGAGAACGTGGATGGCAGCCATCGAATTACCCTGGACTATGTGAGAAGATTTTAGCAAAAAGCCAAACTGTGGTATGTAGCCCTAGATGATGAAATTATTATTATTATTATTATTATTTGCTGCCATTGCACCGTTATAATTGGATATAATTTCTTTTGGATGCATCTTCACATTCCAACTTATAAATTACTTGGGCTTGGATCTAGGTGATGAGTATATCAATTAATTTTGGCAAGCTGAAGGTTAATCACTATTGTTAGTCCTTTATTAATAGCTGAAAGAAAATCGTTATTGATTGCAGTTTTCTCCTCTCAGTAAAATTTACAGATTTCCTAATTTCTTTGGCAGTTTTCTCTTTATCAAAAGGAACTTCTACAGTGTGTCTTTGTTTGGGAATCTAGGAAAATTTAAGTAGATATCAAATTGGGAATTAGTTATACCTTAAAGTTTTGGCATCCTGCATTTAAAGGTCCTAGTACTTCATATTCAGTTCAGTTGCCAAAACAGAAAATGAAATTTGATTCTCATGGTCTTAATCGTTGAGATATGGGCTTCCCGTTTCTGTTCCTTTCTTCTGTTTCCTATCAATCAGTGGAGCATTACGTAGATTATCCTCTGGGAAGACATACAGCATTGAATTCCTTTGTGCTGTTTTTTTAAAGTTGCTGATGTTTTTCAGGCTGGTTTTTTCCTGGTGCAATATGGCCACCTGTGGCAAGAACAGCTAGACAAACTCTTCCACCTTTTCTCTACAGGAAAGCTTAAGGTAATTCTTACTATCAAGTTATATTTCCTCGTTGGATCGAATTATACAATATATTCCTGACTTATTTGTAATGGAATAAAAAAAAATTGAAAATGAAAGACGCAATATGCATATAATGAGTAGAACTTATTTCAATACTGTATTGTTAGATAATCTTTCGTTTATAAGCTTTTTCTTGTTCTTCAAAATTGGGATGAATCATTATTCACCTGCTGGATATGTGTCAGCTTTCCCTTGCTCATATTCAATTGTTATAGGTTTTGGTAGACCCCAAAAGGTTTTTGGGTCTTGATGCTGTTGCAGATGCTGTCGAGTATCTTCACTCGGGTAGAAGTGTTGGCAAGGTAATTACTACTGGAATAATGGAACGTTCGTCTTCTGCTTATATATATGATTTACTTATTCCCACTCAGAACTATTTCCTCACCAAAAAAAGTTATCCTAATTCTTTTACTTTTACAATGAAATTTTGCAGGTGGTTGTTTGCATTGATCCAACCTTCATTCAACAAATTGCAAAACTATGAGCAACTGTCAGTTTAGTCTCCACTCTACACACAATTCTGGTACAATTTAAAACAATAAGGGTATGTGGCAGAAAAGAAAATTCCGCAGACTTTAATGTATACGAATCATTGCCCATGGAGATTCGTCAAGAGCAAGACAATTTGCGAACCGAATTCTTTATTTGGGGGTTATAATAATTAAATGAGTGATTGTGTGTAGCAAAAACAATAATGTGACACAATAAGGATATGAGAAGATTGGATATTGGGTTATGAGATATAGTCCTGATTACAGAAACATTCTCCATTACATGACTCTAGAATTAACAGAAAACTGAAAGGTTAATTCTCCGTAAATCCATTAATGGTTAAAGTTTCATTGAGGATTCGGACATTGAAACTATATACCCTTGTATCTCAGTTTCCAACTAAAGGTATGTTTAGAATTGAGGAGTTGTGGCTGCTAAAAGCTTATAGATTTTAAAATTATTAACTTAGCCATAAGAAACTTGAATTTAATAAATTATTAACTATATGACAGACATGACTTCTAAGTTACTACATGGAAAACTAACTCCTAAGGAGTGAGAAGAGGTTACTTGATCTGGTTCGTTTGGCACTCCCGCTGAAGTGAGTGGCATCTGAATCCTCTTTGCTGTTGTCCTCATTGTTGTTCTCTTCATTGTCTTCTGATCCGTATGCCCTGATAATGTACAGCGATGGAAAACAGCCAATGCAATTAGTAATTACTTGTATGGCTGAAAGGAACAAGTTATCCTCCTCTTGAGTATTCATTTGGAGAATATCGATTGCTTTCTGTCACCTTCTGTTTAAACTAAATTAAATTCAAACAGAGATATTCAGTTACACATCAAAAAATGGAAACCCCATTGAAGTGAATTTAAGGTTACATGTATTTATACATAAATACAATTATATTAGAACATATCACAGTGAAGATTGACCAGGTTAAATGCAAATCCATGCATTTTCAATAAGAGAAGTCTTGAGGAAAAAGTATATAAATATGAGCAGAGTCTATGTAAACAGAACGTCATTATAGGCTCTGACAGTAGACTTAATTGGATGATCATAAGTATACATTTCCTGTAATCAGCTACGAACAATATATGCATACTGCACTAAATACTAATTTACATTGCTTAATAAAAAAGAGTACTGATAAACAACTAAATTGTATATATCATTTAGAGATTCTTGTACATTTAACAGTCATTTAGTAATATATCTAATTGAACCTTATAGTGCAATAATCAGGTTATCGAACTTGCATAAATTTCAGTCCTAGCGCATAGCTTAAATGTAGTGAGCTTGACAAGCTGGAACACAAATGCATCCCCATCAACTAGTTCATGATCAATAGAAAACCCTCGCCACCCACCGCTCAGAATAGTTTTCTCAGCAAGGTATTTTGTAGGAAACTCATATTCTTCTTCATCAACCAAAGTGATTGTTTCATCAAAATGGGGAAGATGTTTCTTGCAAAAATGAACTGGAAGGCCCTATTGAAAACGTAGAAAGAATAATTAAGACCAATAAAATCATCCAATCCAATGCTCAATTAAGAAAAAAATTGCCAAACTGTTGTATAAATTTTGATTCTGGTGTTCTTCAAAGAACGATAGTGGCAAAAATTCAAATAAATGACCCATTTTCTAGATCCCAAAGTACTTAACAACACTTCCCAAAGAATATATCTTACCCAGATATTAATACCAGAAACTCTGCATTTCGGATATCAAATTTACAAGAAAGTACAGTACTGACATGACTAGAAACAGAGATTATAAGACCTCAAATAGCATTAAACAATTGATATGTTATTGGTAGACAGAAAGCTTACTTCTTCGTAATTTGGAGCGGGCTTGTTAGCCAAACGGCTGGACCTTCTCACTGGAACCGACGGCGCCTGCGGCTTAGAAACCCGCTTCTGAACCTTTACACAACAAAACAAAACTACCCAGCAAAAACCCATAAAATTTTCTAAATATATATCCATATATATACAATGGCCACAGACAAAAGCGCTTTCTGCAAAAGACATTAATTTTCTTTTTAAAAAGCATTTTTAGAGAAAAGCATCCATTCATTGCTTATAAAAAAAAACACGTCTACGAAAACAGAAGTAGCAATTTAAAAGTGCTTTTAGACAGGGAGACTTGCCGGAGAGGGCTTGGGGCTGGGGGTTTTAAGAGACTCAGCGAGCAGGTGGAGTTTAAGCTCCTCCATTCTTTTCTTGTTCTCTTCCAGTCTTTGGCGGCGCCATTCTTCGTATGTCAACTTCGATTCCGCCATTTTTACGGTTTTGTTTTTGTCTTCTTGGAGGAGAAGTGAAGATGATGAACTGCGACGAAGAAGAGAAGTAAGTTATGACCGTTGGGTTTCCGAATGATTTTCTCTATGATAAAAGAATGTGGCGTAAATGAGACGGACATAGAAAAGAACCACCCTTGTCGTTTGAATTGCAATCGTGGGCAATTATGATTTTGGCTATTTTTAATTCTTGCCATGCTTGTTTGTTCACCTTCATAAATTATAGTGCTATTTGCCTAAACTATCAATTATATCAACTGATAAATTCCTTCAAAGAACTTCTTAATGACGAATGTTCAATATAAAAATTCAAAGAGAGATAATATGGTTGCAGTTCAATGGAAGTATAACAAATACTTTTAGTGACATTTCAATGTTGCAAATTGGCACAAAACTATCTCAGCCTGTTGTAGTTACAGCTTTGTCATCTGTTAGTAATCTCTTCTGCAAATGACTACCAGTATGTATCATCTTTTCCTCTTTCCATTGATTACATTTTTGCCATGTAAAGTTTGTAGCACTAATATAAAAATTTCCTTGCAAAATTCTCTCGGCTGAGATGCCATGGCATTTGGTAACCTCAAAATAGCTCATTTTCCAGGACAAAAGCCATAAGCAGTTCTGCACAAGTTGTTTTCTCATCACCATGGAGCCTTTGCCAATTCCTGGAACATAACATCAAGCTTGTCAGCATTCACCTCCAATGCAATCTCAGAATCAAGTTCGTCAATTCTCCCTCTCACTTCCGAAAGCTTCAATTCCAGAATTCTTTTCTCTTCCTCTGCATTAGTTCGTTCAAGTCTAGCTTTTTGACACCTGTTGGATTTGGAAGCAAGGTTCATAAGTTGATCAAGCCGAGCTTGTAAGAATCCAACGTTCATCCCCATCAACTTAAAGGCTTTTAAAGTTTTGTCCCAGACAGCAAAATTATCTTGTGGGGTGGTGAGCTTGGAAGCTCTGATGGCATCAGCAATGTTGATGGTCTCGGAAATCATTCCAGCTACCAACCCACAATTAAGACCATCGAGAAGACTATCGTGAAGGAATGAATTCTGACTACTACAAAGCTCATAGTACTTGGTCCTAAGGTGCTGGGAGAGCATAGAGTTTATGGCCAAACCATTTACAACAACATTGAAATCCTCGATATTTTTCATTTCTTTGAATTCAATAACAGATTCAGAGAATCTGATTCCATCAAAGATTTCAGAGCCTGGATCTTTGCCATCATCTTCGGACTGATCTGATACAGGCTGAAGGATAGTACTACAGATGATCTGGTTATACTTCTCAAAAGTTACTTGTGGAATGTCCTCAGCAAGGGGCTCCCAATACTTACCCTCCTCTTCTTCACATATACTGATATGCTTCTCTGCATGATATGCATTGCGGAAAGTAAAAACGAAGAAATTAGAAACAAAATTTTAGTGTCCATTGTAAATACTAGAGAAAAAACAGCAAAATGAACTGTAAACTTACCAGAGTCCATTTGACTGTGGCAAACATCTAATTTTAGAAGGCCAAGAGCACCATCCACTTCGTCTGAACCTTGGATTCTCACAATGTACACCTAAGAAAGGGTAGGTAAGAATCAAGCATCCAATATATATTAAGAATAAAAAGTGATATCTTCGTACTTCATGAGCCGAAATATCTCTGTATTATAACCAATATCCACAGCTTTATCCATGAAGAAGTCCTGGTTAAAGTTACCCAATATCTACACCTATGAAGAAGTCCGGTTTAAAGTTATATAAAACATATCCATGCTCACCCCACTTTTATGAGTTCCATATTTTGGAGATCAGTCACGCATCAACAGGGATCAAGCAAGGTCAGTAACGCTTTTGCTTTGTTTTTCTCCTTATACTGTATAACAAACATGCTAAAATCTATCATTTTAATGACCTCATTTATTCCTTTAGGGTTTTTTTTTTTTTTTTTTTTTGTGTGTTTAGCAAACATTTAGATGCTTCATTTTGCAAGATTTAGTAAGCATAGAATCTCATGACTTCCAAAAACATTTCTCCTTCCACCCACACTCAATTCTAATTTACAGTTCCAGAAATAATAGCAGTTGGAGTCAAGCCTAAAGGGAACATAGAACATAAAAATTGAAAGGTTAATTCAATTACCTTAAATTTGAATGGCCTAACTAAATGAAAAACTAGAACATCCCCCTCCACCAATTTGTGAGCCATTGAAAACCTTCTCCATCCTCCACTTAGGCCAATCTTTTCTACAAGAAATTTTGTTTCATATTCTTCACCACTTTCATCTTCCAAGGAAATAATTGTATCTTTTTTAGGCAAATGATCAGAGCAAAATTTCTTAGGAAGACCCTGCAAGCAGAGAAGTTATCAGATCTGAATCAGGCAAGTGATTCCTCATTGAAAATGCAAGAGCATAGATAGAAAGAGGTTTACCAGCCAAAAGCCTCCAGAAACATGCGAAGGGAGCATGCATTTAATAAAGCTAGGCAATTCAGGAGCCAAATTAGCTTGAAGATCATTTGCTTGCTCCGTAACAGTAGATTTGGCTGCTTTATTATCATACAAGTTGTCATACGTGGCTCTCTTTCGTTTTTCACTAAAGCAAATAACAGTTCCAGTGCTATTACAACGTATTCATTTCCAATATACTAGACAGATTAAATAACCATTCAGTTAAGTTCACTAACCATTTGGAATTCCCTTGATCATAGCATATTACCTGTCCAAAAATTCACATAAAATTTCCCATTATTATATATTCATTTATCAAAGATTCAAGGAACTGCGTCTAGCAAATGATCAAAGAGTTAACATACAAAGACAATATGCTGCAGAGTCGTTCGAAAAAAAAGAAAAGAAGCCCACTACAAGAACAACATAGCATTCAATCTTGGAATAATATCCATCAAACAACGAATTTCATTTAATCCTGAAATGCGGAAAACTGTTTTTTGATAATGGTCTTGGTAGCCAGTAAATTAAAATTCCGAAATAGTCTTGTGTTTCAAAAACACTAACGGTGTTTCCAGTGCTTCTAAATTCATTTCTTATCACAGTCCATAAGCTAAAACTTTTCTTTGTACTCCCTTTCTTTTTCTTATTAATATTTGAAAGCAAAAACTATTTCAGAAATTGTAGTCTTTAGCGGCTTTTTGATTCTCAGAACCGATGTGCTGGAAATTTTGGTATCGACTTCTAAGCTTTCCCCATAAAATTTCCTGTTAAGAGTCATTAAACAGCTCTCAGACACCCTAACACCAACCTATTCATGTTATTTTTCATATTTTCTGTTTCCAAAAATAGAAAACAATTAAACAAACGAGCTAAAACATAGTTGTTTCCCACTGTTTTACTCTCATGTGCTTTAAAAATCAAGAAACAGAGAATGAGAATGAGAATGACAACTTTTTTCATGTTTATCAACAGCCCAGCAGAATAAATAAAAATTAGAAACAAAAGTCATCCAACACAAGCCAGCATATATATCTTATTATAAAATGAAAAGGAATACAAAAATAAACAGGAAAACACACACACACACAAGTAAAGCAAAATGCAGTTCGCTCACTTTCTTGCTAGTTAACATGTTTTCCTTCTTTATCTGTGGCCTTCCCATCTTAACCTGCAAGTGCTCAAACCCAGAAGATAAAAATACGTATATAACGTATGAATAGCATGTAGTATACTTATATATTAGGAAAAAGATAGAGAAGACTTGGGTGGAGAATGAGAAGAGCTATCTCTTTCTTCTGGAGCAACAGCCACTGCTTGAGGATCAACAGTGGATCAACAGTGGAAGTAAAACTCACAGAGCAGTGGAGTGTTTCAAAATGAGTTCAGTTTTGTCTGACAAATACGAAGGAAGAGAAGAGAGAAAGGAAATGGGATAGTGAAGAAGAAGATGAAAAGACCGTTCCATTCAAAATTTCTTCCTCGATTTCATGTCAATCGTCATTTCGTCCGAGGGGAGCTCTTTTGAGTCTTGAGTACTTCCTAAATTGGAGCCAATTTTTCAAATTGATTCCCACACAGTATAGGGGCAGTTTGGAGAATTCACAATATGTATGATAAATTTCAAAAATAGAAAAAGTTTTGACAAAAATATTAGTGGGTACAATTTATAATAATATATGAATATTTAAATAATTGTACTAAATGATGACTTAGGGGGTTGTTTCTGTAATTTCAAGGGTTAAAACACACACTTGTTGGAGAAATAATCCTTTTTCTTTTTCTTTTTGACAGCAGGTATAAAATATTAATTTGTGCATAAATATTTGTAAGAACCTTACATTACATACTGAAGAATAACTGATTATAATAATATTATAAGATTAGAAATCTTATAGTACAATCCATTATGTCTAATTTAGCATACTTTGTATATGAAAAACAACAAGGGTTTGATTGATTTGCAGATCAACAAGTATTTTACATGAACTTTAAATGTAAATGGGGAGCACAGCCTGAGATAATTGCAGAGCAAAGGGCTAGTTCAGAGCTCAGAAAAGGGGAATAAAAAGTACTGCTACATAATATCACCATATAAAGTAACAATGTTGTTGAGAGTTCTCTTATGGGCAAAACTTTTCAAGCTAGGCAAATTACAGTATTTACACACTATTTAATCTGCAAAGTTAGTACACTGACTGACAAATTCCCCGGTTTTCACTGCTTCCGTTCATCCCCCACCGGAAAAACAATAAAAAATGAAAATAAGAGAAGGAACAACAACAGCAATACTTTATTATGAGAAATATTTCTCACTACCTCGAGTCTCAACAAAGAGCAGTCTATTGTTAACACACTATCTAATCACCATGGAGCATTAACTTGCTCCTGAAAGATAAGCTCATGCCTCTCAGCTTTCTCCTTCAGTGACTCTATCTCAAAATCAAGCCTTCTCACCGTCTCTTTCAATGTCAACAGCTTCAGTTCAAGAGTTCTCATCTCTTCTTCTGCACGAGCTTGCTCTAGACTTGCTTCTTTAACCCTCTTTGATTCCGCAGACTCTTCTGAATCCAAAGCAAGGGTCATCAGCTGGTTCAATCGAGCACGTAAGAATCCAACATTCATGCCCAACAGCTCAAAGCCCTTTAAAGTTTTGTCCCAAATCTCATAATCAGCTCGAGAGGTGGAAAGGTTGCAAGCTCTAATGCCCTCAGCAATGTTAACAGTCTGGGTAATTATTTCAGCAGCCAATTTACAGTTAATGCTCTTGAGAAGATGGTCGTGCAGAAAGGAATTATGAATGCTGCAGAGATCGTAGTATTTACTCATATGGTGGTCAGAGAGCTCAGAGTCAATAGCCAAACCGTCCACGAGAATGGTGAAATCCTCAATGCTTTTCACTTCTGTAAACTTACTAGTGGATTCTGACAATTGTATAGCTTTCAAAGTGCTAGCACAAAGCTCCTCGCTGTTATCATCAAATTGATCATCAACATGTCCATTACCAGACTCTAATACCTTGAGGCTATTGTTTTGAGCATTGTCTTGCAGAAATCCTGGAGAAGGCTTTACACGTTTCGCCCTTTTGTAGTTTTCCATGTCCTCCTCGGACAGATCTTTCATTGCTACTTCAAGTTCAACATCCAAGGGAACTGTAAAGATATTAAATTAATTAGTAAACATTTATTAGATGTACAGAGCTAAAAGCAGAAATATCGAAACACACCAGAATTCAGTGGTTTTGCATCAGCATTTACATTCAGAAAGCCGTTTGCTCTCACTATATACACCTGCAAGAATGGAACAGGGTACAACTAATAAGTTAAAGACCTATGAAATGCTCTAGCAATTGCTTCACACGCAGAAACTTATCCCAATTAAAAGAAAGACTGAATAGGACCCAACAATCCACACATGCAGAGGAAAATGCATCCCTATCCTTATAGAACTCGTTTATAGATCTTTGCAACATTAGATGTCAAACTAATAAATCACACTCACT
>JAXCLQ010000010.1:8338743-8351558 GCA_035584115.1 Cedrela odorata | reverse complement strand
AGGAGGAGGAAGAAGTGGACTCACATGGCAAGAAAGGAGGGTGGTCTGGTGGGATTTTGACACGTGTATCATTATTGTTATTGTTTTGTTTCCGACAATACCCTTCTGCTCTGCCCCAACGTTTGTTAATTGTTGTTATTCCCTGGCTACTCTGTCAAATGTAATATTCGTAATCATAACGATTTCTTTTATTTTTATTTTTCTGTTGAGCTTTTTGTGGGTGCACCAAACTTCTGTGACAATATTTTTCGTTTACTTTTTACCGGTTATGGCTTGTATCCTGGAAAGTTGGCTCTCTCAAAGCGTAAAAATTGCTCCTACTTTTCTTCTATGAAGAACAATGCAGCAAACTCTGTCAGCTTTTGCAGAGGTCAATTATTCTTACTTGTACTTTTAAATTGCAATGGCATATAACCACTTTTCTGTTTTCTCTAGCCGATCTCTTTGTTGGATAATGTAACGTGAAGGTTATTGGTGCAGATTCAAGCAACAAAATTTCAAAATTTTCTGCCCTCCTTCAGGTAATGCTTTATTTAAAAGGACCCATATGGTTACATCACAGTCCACACACAATACGAACCCCATATTGGTAATGATTTTGCCTACAAGGGAATCTTATCCTGATAATGCAAACGAATATTCCCAACTGAGCATCAAAGAAAAGTAAAGAGCAAAGCAAAACAGAGTGGCTGAATGGGTAAAGCAATCTCACAAGCAACCAAAACAAGCTCAAACCAAAAAAGCCTTTCATATATAAACAACCCAAATTCATCATCATCTTCAATTAATGCCAGTCATATTTTGTTCTCTTCTCTTCTATTCTCGCTCTTCTCCAAGAAATTAAAAAACCCCACATTAAATTACTGTGTCCAGAAACAGCCAGAGAAAAAGACATGGCAAATTCGGGAAATTCGGGCTAAAACCGCGTAAAATTAAACAAAATTAATGATTCATTCACTTGCAGAATGAGAAGCTTCTTTGAATGATTTTATACTGAAACCAGATCAGAGACAGCTCCATCGTCTTCCATTGTAGATAAAAGAAAATTGAAAGCCTAAGCTGTACAAAATAGCATAACGTAACAAACAAACAAACCCCCATTTGTCAGTTTTTCTCGTGATTTCTATCCTACCTTGTGTGAGGTTAGCCCTTCTCTCATTCTGTATTAACTAATTCTCTCTTCATCATTTCACGGCTTCAAACGAATCCACTGGTAGCGGCCTTCCAGCGGCGCATCCTTCACAATATCGTAGTTGTACCTGAAAATAAAGAATAAAATAAAAAAGATTACAAGTTAGTTACGTATTCGATTCTTTAAACTGCTAAAATGTGCACGATAAGTGTCGGTCATTATCCTGCGCACACACTAAAATAACAAAAAGTCTTGGCTTACTTCTCAACGAAACGTTTTTGCTCGTGCTTTTCAGCTACGGAGAAGAACTCGTCGATCTCCTCCATTGAAGGCATGTTCTTCACTTCCACAGTTGGCTTTCTCCGGTGAGTCTCTGACGGCTTCTTCGACGGCGACTCCATTGAAGTTTCCTCTGACTCTCCGCAAATATCGCTCAACGGACTCGTTTCCCTGCAAGCAATAAACCAAGAAATTTGGTTTATATAAGAAATTCTTGAGAAACGTGATTATAATAAAGAACGGAATGAAGAAAACGACGATTCGCTTAGATTTTTCGGTCTTAAATGTAAATAATTGTAAACCTGAATTTGTTGTTGCACGTTGAAACTTCGGTTTCAAAACTCGTCGCCTGCAACATTCATATATTAAGGAGCTTTAAATAAACGTGAAATTCAAGACTCCGAACGGAATATAATAAAAGCATGAGAAACAGAAATTTCAGTAATTCAAATAACAGATTGTTGTTAGTTATTTTGAAAACAGTTAGTTAAGTATGAAGTTTAAATTTGACCTCCAGATCTGCAGATTTGAAGATGCTGTTCACATTTTCATGCAAGTCATTGCTGGAGGAGAGAGAACTTGAGAACTCGTCGGAGACGGAGACGAAATCAGAGGACGACGTTTTCTCTGGTGAAACGACGAAGAAGTGATCGTTTTCGAGCAGTGTGGTTGTTGAAGGTAACTTCAATCCCTTCAATTCTTGAGAAGTAACTTTCTTTCTCTTCGATAATAAGCTTAAGCTTAAGCTTGTGCTTGAAGCTTCTTCTTCCATCTCTACTACATTTCCTGCAGTTCGTTTACTACTCTTCGTACAGTCTCCCTCTTCCATCACTGATATTTTTTCGTTGGTTTGTGTAGTTTTTGGTTTTAGCGAGAGAGATAATAGAGCGCTGAAGAAGGAGGGGTTAAAAATAAGGGTTATAGGGCGGTGATGGGATAAGAGCCGTTGATTTATTGTACGCTTGAGATTTGTTTCTAGCACAAGACTGTTTACTAACCTATAATTTAATTAATTTATTATTAATTATACGACGCGTGTCAAACATCTACTAAACTTAAAAATAATAAAAATATTAAGAGAATTGTCATCGTTGAATAATTCATTATTAATTATATCATATGTCAATATCTGTTAAATTCAAAAATAATAAAAACATTAAAAGAATCGCGATCTTATTTTATCCGGCACTTTTTAACGGTGAACCTTTATGCCCCTGGCATGATAAAACGCACTAATTTTACACCGTTTTAGGTGGGGTACTGTAGAATTATCCTTCATGGAGCCAAAGTAATTAATAATAAATGGTAACCGAATAAAAAGATGGTAATAAAGAGGAAGAGTAAGTGAATATTATTGCCAAGACGAGATAGGTTGTTGAGTTTCTATTGTTTATAATAAAGAGTAGCTAAACAAAACGGTAGAGTATTAGATAGAAACATGAAAGTTCATAAATGAGTCCGTTTGCTTGTCCATGATACCAATACAAGTCGTTGGAGTTAGTTACCTTGAGAATTGTGTACTGTGTACATACACTTTAGTATTTATACCGTATACTGATTGGAAATTTATATACTGACTTGTTCTAACTCCGACACTCCCTCCTAATTACTTAGTATTATTTTTCTCTTCTAATCTATTACGACGCTATAATAACGTGGTGGTGAGATATAATAATATTGTTACCTTGATATAGCAATATGTTAAGGTAAATAGTAAAAGATGAGATGGGATTTTTCCTGAAGACTTTTTGCAAGAGCAAGGACCACGTTTGCTCAATTAGTAAATTAATTATTAGCCTATCATTATGTAAATATAAAAGTATAAGTTGGTAACAACACGGGGGCATGTCCCCATACTGGTCCCCTGGTTCATCTACCTACCACTTTTCAATTTTTACCTTTGAAATTTATAAAAGCAGGTCGGCATTTGCTTATATAAAGAAGGCACAGAAAGTGATCATCATCAGTCATCACCTGTACAGAGAACCATGATTTGTGGAGTACTGGTCAGGTGAACTCAATAACTTATTGCCGCTGTGAATTAATAATATGAACTGAAGGTAGCTTCACAAACAGTGCAAAGGTGGGTATGTACCTATAATGATAGTAGATAGAAGTTTAAATATGAATACTGAAAATAAATTACCAAAAATGAATGATAGCTACTGTCTCAATCTTACACTTAAATGCCACAAAACATGCTAAGTTTTCATTAAAACATCTGTACACTTTGTTGATTGTAATGAGAAATATTTGATTAGATTGGTACATACAATTTGTCTAAGCATGTATAATTATGAATCAATGATCAGTAGATGGTGGTCCTAATTAGTTTTTGGGAGAGTAAGGACCACCGTGCTACATTTTCTTAGGCCTACAAGATGATGATCACAGCATGGGCATTGTCCTTAGGCCTTAGTGGTCCTACTTCTACCAATTCTTTGGTTTTCTTCAACCTTCACTTGCTGCTTGTAATTGTAATTGTTGAGTTCACAGGTTTGCTGTAAGTGTAAACAAGAATCAGCCATCTGAATTTGAGGTACAATTTGGGTAATTATAGAAGATCGGAAGTTTAAAAACTGAAATATTTTCAGTTCAAGTCAATGATTTTAACCTTCTTGGTTGAAAAGCATGATTTTGAGCATTTAGCCAACGCTATTTGAGTTCAAAATTCCTTGATGTTAGATGAGGTTAAGGAGCATATAAGAATACAATATCTGTATTAAACACCATATGCAACAGGATTCACAGCACCGAGATGTCAATGGAACATAAATGGGAATACTGCAAGAGGAGTCTTTTAACAACTAAGGACTGCATAGAACCGCGGCTGGGTTCGTCTGTCTAACAGCGTCTGTAACATTATGCAGTCCCTCTTATCAGGGCATAAAATGGAAGAGAGAAAGATGCACATGTTCAGAAGCCCATTTTCAACGGGTTAATAAATTGAAGGAGATGTTCAAGATACACCACCATAACTCTTTTAACACCTCTGAAATGGCACATGCCTCATACTGGAAATACTTATCTTCTACTTTACTATTTTTTTTCTGTTGATTGCTATAAAAAAAATGGAAAAGCACTTTTAGCATCTCATACCGTGCCCAAAAAACTTAGGGTAAGAGAATCACTTGCTGTCAAAGTAATTTTTCAAGGGCCTTACAAAACTTCCAAAGCCCTATAGGGCTTTCCTCACTTGAAAGAAGTTGGGGCGCTCTTTGTTTGCAGCATCAACATCATCAGGAGATGCCACTGCAACCACAACTCCTTTATCTTTTGTGGCCTCCATTGCATCAGCAAATTCCTTGAAGTCCTTCAGACTGGGGTTGGAAGAAAAGAAAGTTACATATATATCGAAAAAAGGTTGAAGGATCAAATCTACTCAATCCAGACATAAGATGTATGGTCAATGAGCCACCAACAAACAAACGGTCAATTGAGTCTTATGTAATGTCTAATTGCACATACCTACTATAGGTACTATGTAAGCACTTACTCTACTTTTTACATGTTTAACAACGTCAATATCTAAATGCATATAATAGCAAGTATTATCTTTACCTTGTAGATAATATCTCTTCACGCCTTCTTTGCCTTTCTTCTTCCGTGACTCCTAATAAATGGCGTAACAAACTGAAAAAAGAAAAAGTATATGATATTTGATAACATCCATGAGGACACCAAACGATAATAATAAGATACATTCAGAAGCCCACAATTTATAACAACTATCAGGATGCGAGTCTTTTTGACTCAGAAGTGAAATAGAATTAAAGGTTAAAGTATATATTATAATACTTGGAATATCAAGGGACAAAAAAAATCTGCGAGGAGTTTTACTTTTCTACCAATTTCACCCCAAAAGTTAAGAATGCCACTCGTAGTTATATTACAAAAACAAAAAGGAAAAGAACAACCATATTAAAGCAGGCGAACAGATAATTCTCCAATGAAACAAAACCATCTGTCCACATACCTACTATAACCTTTAGCATCAGGCAGCTGGTATGCATCTACATCTCCAATGGTCCCAATAATTGCTTTAGTTAGTGTATCATCATCCATTTCCAACTCATGTAAGAAATGCCCAGTTCCGTCATATACATCAAGAGTCTTTAACAAGTTTGGGTCCCGATAAGATAAAAAGGAGAATACTCCTACATAAGCACATCCAGAGTTAAGATGCTAAGTATAACAATTACAACTGTTTGCAAACGTAAATAGTGTATACCAACATACCTGAATGAGTATCGAAGTCACAAAAACCTCCATAAGCCCCACCACTGACACGGACACGGTCCCACAACCATGTATTGCTAATGTGTTTTGATATAACATAGGCACTCCCGTTTAATTGGTAACCGGTGTCATATATGTTAGCAGCTTTTCCAACATAATTTACCTGCAAATGGGAAAAGTTAATATACCGTTCCTCAGAAAATAAGAATAATTATTTCATTTTTGAAATGAAAAAAGAAAATCTGCACCTGTGTCGGTATCACAATTGCTTCATTTGCTAGAGGAAGTTGAGCTTTCCATTTAACTCTTTTGACAGGAGAGTTGCTAGGAAGCATATCAAGAAATTTGCTTACAAATTTTTCCGAGTCTGCGAGATTTTTCCCATCAGCAGTCATATTAACCACGCAACCTTCCCTAGAAAGTAAGGATTTGCGAATCTCCTCAAGAGATGACGAAATCCCATCCCAGTCTTGATCAACTTTCTCTTCGAGAGCTTGTAAGAAGTCTAAGTAGCTATAAGTACAAAAGAAATACAACTTACATCAGCCAACTCAATTAGGCAAGAATATTTATGTCAGAGTGGCTTGTTTCTAGAAATGAACCTATATATTCAATGAGACCTCTAACAAACAAAAATCCAAAATTGCAGTTCATTACAAAGTCATTGCAAATATCAATTCAATACAATACTTCTCGACGCTCTCATCTTGTTGATAAAATACAGCCCGTAGTGAGAATTTGACAAATGCCAGTTTAGACCGTACACATATTAGCTCATAGAAGAAATCACTTAAAAACATCCAAATATTCCAACCTGACACCACCCATTTGTTCCGAAATCCACCCAGCAGTATTTAATTTTGCATCCATTCTTGCAGCTGCAATTCCATGACCACTGCCTCTTAATCGATTCTGAAAATAAACATGAAATCTGAGATTCAATAAAGTTGGATTTCCATTTTCTATGCACGTTCTGTAATATCACTACATATACCTCCATTCTTGCTTTGCTTTGGGAAACAAACTGCTTGAAACGCTGCTGGTCCGTAAACTGGACCTCTTGAAGAACAAGGTTAAACTACACTTAGAAAACACACGTGAACAAATCAGTCAGTCAGTGACTCACAGGGCAAAGGTGGTATGAAAACAAAATTAGAGGGTTCACGGTATAACATAGAAAACTATTTTCAAGGAAGCATGAGAATATCATTATACTGAGAAAGGAAAAAAAAATTACAAGTTTAAATTTAACAAGGATGTTTAGACATTCTTGGTGGAAGAGAGATATTTTCAAGGTCAGTAAACAAAATGTTTTACATTGAATCATTTCTTTTCCACCTGTCTGAAACCATATCCCATCAAGGTGACAGATATAAGCACATGCCAATTTAATGAAAAATGAAGCGAATATCTAAGCATAGTTGAGAGATAACATGATTAAAAGCACATCAAAAAGTGATCCAAAAACTTTTGAAACAGTGCTCTCTGACTTGCTCGGATTATATGATGAGAACCAAGTAAAAAAAGAAAACTAAATTTGATTCTATATGACAACAGTAATTTGAAAGCCAATTCTAAATAGTCACTGAAATCTACCATGAACTGAGGATATAAAACGCAAAAAGATAAATACAAATATAATAGATTCATCTGCAAAATCTGCCAAAAATATTACCAGATTAAATAAATCTTCAGCTCGTCCTGCCATGGCCTTGCCTCGAACAATCATGCGACAACAAGGATCCTCTTTGCCTCGTACAGAAGATGTCAATGGATAAACAGATATTCCTCCAGTCTTTCTTCCAATTAACTGATTAAGTTGCACGAAAGTTAAGTCTTTTGTACCCATCTCCAGCAACGACTGACTGCCAAAGTTTATTGTGGGAGTCAAAAGATGTAACCTCCATTAAATCAGAAGAAGAAACAAAAATGCAGTATATAGTGGATAAAATATTAGAAACAAAGCCAATACTTTGCCACAGGGAGTAGCATGTTCTAAGATATGATTAGAGGTTTTTATCTACTTTGCCACTGATATAAAAGAAAGTTTTGGACAATAGGAGTACCAGTATATCAGCTTGAATTCATGTAAAGAGATGGCCAAAGAAGTCATTTCTTACCCAGGCATCTACAATAACGTTACAAAGAAACATGCAAACTTCCAGATAACATGCAGATGTAATAAGGTGCGTGCAGCAGTTATAAAAAAATATATCCAAGGGTTAGAAGATCTAAATAAAAAATAAAAACTAAGACCAATTTATGAGGTGGTAAAATTAGGGCCAAAAAACTTATTTGTTCAGTATCCATGTTCTAAAGGGAGTAAGTCTATAACATAATGTCTGCGATTTAATCTTTTAACAAATTATATAGACTCAAACATGGTAGGTTCAAGGTAGAATTGAGAGGTAGTGAGAATAAGTGACATTTCTCCAGGAGATGCCAAAAATGAAAGGACATAGCACATAGCTCATAGAAACAGTGTATAACAGACAAGTGGTAGAATGTAACATCCCATCCAATTCCACTCCCACACAAAAACATCTTGCCGCATTTAGTTTTAGAAAGATAAATAGAAGAGAACAGGGCATGCATAACAAGCAATTGACTCATTAGCTACTTAAAGCAATGCTTTACCAGAAAAGTGGTATCAAAGGAAGAAGCTCTTGCTTCAGTGAACTCATATCAAAGACAACTTCTGTATAAAGGACGTCGTTCGTGAAAAGGTCATGCTGCAAAACTTTTACACCATTGATATCTCCAACCTATGAAAAAAATTAACAAAACTCAGACAAGCTCGTCAACCCAAAGGGTATATGTGAACCATTGAAACTCAAATCATGGAGTAATGATAACCTCTGTGGGCACACATGTAGGTTCTTTGGGAATGTCACATAAAGATAGACTTGGAACACTTCTCAAAGCTTCTGGAGGATCAGGAGTTTCTTGCTTCAATCGTAGCTCCTGCGTAGCACGAGCGAGCTCAGCCAAATCCTCCTCTGTCATACTTGATTTAACTTTAGCCAAAATTTCTCTCTCAGCTGCTTCATCACGAGAGGCTTTCTCTGGATCAGGCTGACACAAAATAAGAAAACAATCAGCATCTGATACATGACAAATAAAAACTGGCAATGAAAAGGTTAAATATTTGCCTGCATTTCTACAGTAACACGGTGAGGATTGTTCAATATATATTTCTCAATTAGAGGAGAGAAAACAGCTTTGGAGCCTTCCTCAGCTATTCTCGCTTTAAGGGCCATCAAAGGTTTCTCATACTTTAATGGCTCAAAGGGATCCATATCATATATCCATTTACCCTACATAACCAAAAACCATATCAGGCATTCACATATAAAAATTAAAAGAGACCACTATCTAAACAAATAATAAAAGAAAATACATCTTACCATGGATCGAAGCATCAGTGATAGGCCACGAGGAAATGACCCTGTGTTATTTTCCCTGAGAGAAAACTCAATTGTATTCATGGATGCCTCAATAGCATCGCTATCAAAACCTTCCTCTGCCAATTCTTTCAGCATACTCATAATTAATTCTTCTACTTTTTGAATGTCATCTTCAGAAACATTCTTCAATCCAATACTAAATTGAGGCTGAAGGAGTTCATCTTCAATCCCGCCACCAACAATTGCATCTCCAAGACCACTTTCTAGTAATTTTTTCCTCAAGGGAGAAGCAGGAGTTCCCAGCATAAGATGATCCAAAAACCCAAGGGCAAGTTCAGTTTCCAAGTCTAAGGGCTTGTCGGAGAGCAACCAATTCAGGCATACCATGTGCTTCTTCTTAAGATCACCACCTTCACCAGCAGGATATTTCTCAACAATCCTGACTGGTTCTGAAAATAGTTTTTGTGTTCCAATTTTTGATTCGCTTGGGGCTGAACTTGCATCAAACATATCCAGATACTCTGTGATAAAAAGAGTACAAGTAAGATGCAACAGTATGAATTAACCAGTTATCGTTCGGCTAAACCATCAGACGGAAATATTTCGACACTAATGTAGACAGCAAAATGATAATGGATATGTGTTGAATTTTGATCCAAACATTACATTTCTAAGCAAATCATAAAATTTATACTGGAAAAGGAAACCTCTTTTGGGGTAATATATTGGTTTTATTTTATTGAAAACAATAAAATAGTTAATATACTAGGTATAAATAACAAGACAAATTATAACTATAATACATCTTTGTATTCACACTAGCTGGACCATAGAAATCTGAAACTAAATCATTTCAGGAAGGAGATTTTAGTTTCCATTATTAATTGCTCAACCCAACATGATTTTGAAGGACCACTCATGTGCAAGGCTCATAATTGTAAATCATTTTTGCATCTATAGTTTTGCATCACTCCAGGACAAAAACCCATGTACTTCAGGAAGCAGCCCAAAGTGGCAATCCAATGAAAAAGTTTTAAAAAAAAACTAAGAAAAAAAGGGGCCAGCACAGATACTTAATTCATCATCAATTGAGATGTCATTTATTACCACTCAGGATGCGTAAGCGTTCATAGGGATCATCGTCTCCATAGAACCATATCCTGGCGTTGCTGGGGTGGTAATATTTACGGTGAAATTCCTATGATCAGAAAGACAGCGTATATATCAAAATCAAGAAAAATAAATAACACAACATTTTAAAATTAAAATTCCTCAAGCTAACATGGTAAAAGAAAAATATGAAAATGTTGCATGAAATATACCTTAAATTCCTCAAACGTCAGCTTGGGAATAACTTTTGGGTCACCTCCACTGTCTACACCATAGGTATTGTCAGGAAATAAAGCCTGTTAAGAAGTTGCACAACATGGTTATAAATACAGACAAGATGGCTATATCAGAAGCATTTTACCAAACCAGAGAGACAAATTAGCACTTGTCACACAGTTTTCAGACAAAAGATGTCCAAGTAGGCATCACGTGCAATAAAATAACTATGCAAAATTTTTAATCAAGTCACCAGAAAATAAGACAATCCAGAATGCTTTACCAGGAAATAAGGCAACCTCGAATGCATAATTGTCTAAGACTTCTAAACGAAAACAAAGTATAAATAGTATTTGCGGTAAACATCGCCAAAATATCTTCTCTATGTATAAAGTAAACATAAAATTTAGCTAAAGTTTCTGTTAAGCATAAGCTTCTTCCCAACTGCCCAGATATCCGCCATTTAATGGCAATTGAAACCCGTGCAGAGTATGGCACTTGAAGCCGTCCCCATCCCCCATCTACGAACAATTTATATAAGGAGAAAGAGAGAGAGAGAGCAACCGCAAGGGATAACTGATTCGAAATTTATTCACAATTAAGAAAGAATGAAATTGAATGCCAGCCAATGATATCTCGTTGTCTGCAATTATAAAATTCAGGTGCCCTTTCAAGTATACTTCGGAGGAATAAACCGTGCATCAGTTCTCCAAAGTTGCCTAAGTGTAAGGAATCTGAAAGATAAACATTAAGACAAGAATGGAGAATTTGCCTGTTGAGCGCTCCGCCCTAATATATTATCCGGCTGGGAATAGACACCTTTCATCTCATTGAAAACAACACCTGCAATTAAGAACAAAAACCAGACAAGCAAAATGTTTTTTCAGGGGTTGGATGAATCATCAGCAGGAAAAATTAAATAATGCCCAAAGGAGAAAATTAAAAAAAAAAACAACTTCACACAATCATCTATCAATATCAGACCTTTATAAGTTATATCCTCTGAAGGATTGTTGAGCTCAAAATGCCAACCCTCTTGTTGAAAAGTCTGGAAGTCCTCCACACACTTTGGGAAGAATACGGCGTCAAGGTAGACATCGACCAAATTATAAAAGTCCTGTTTAAAAAACAATTAGTTTGGTTTAAGTAGAAAACGGAAAAGATATTTCCCAAACTTAAGTATCCATTCCTTATAACTCTATCTCATATTTACCTTTGCATTTGTGGAAGCAACTGGATAACAAGTCCTATCAGGATACGTAAATGCATTCAGAAAAGTATTCAAGCTTCCTTTCAATAATTCAACAAATGGTTCTTTCAAAGGGTACTTTCTTGAACCACATAAAACACTGTGTTCCAATATGTGTGGAATCCCAGTCGAATCCTTCCTGCATTAGCAATTACGCACGAGGAGATAATAAGAATTTGTGCAACCATTAATTAAATAAAGAACTTAAAAATAGTTTGCATATAAGATCTTATAGGATTTGAATATTAATAACCAAGTTTCGTAAACCACAGATTTGGATGATTTCTCATGAAGCACAACCAGCCATATTCGGAAAATAAGTATTCTACTATCTTCCAGAATGCCAAGATAACTGAAAATTATACCTTCTATTCCCGACCTTTCAATTGTATTTAATTGACCGCACACAACCAATGCTCTCTGGAGATTCAAGATTTCTCATCACACATATTCAAATTCCAGAAAATATGAAACTCTAATTTCATAATTTTCTAGCATAACAAGGCAGCAACACAGTATGCGGTATTACAAGCTCTAATGATGTACCCAATTCAAATTAACTTAAACCTCGTGAATAGAAAAACATGTAGTAATAAATCGGTGAAACGGGATACATTGATATTACTTACGGAGGGGTCCGAAAGACAATGCCGAAGACCTTGTTCTCATCATTGTTTGATACAGACATAACCTCAGCACCAGTTTTCTTATGTTTGAAAAGCACAGCCTTTGATTTACATTCTCCAATAAACTCTTCTGAAACCTTCTCGAATCCAAGCTTCTCCGCAGCTTCATCACTGACTTCAGCAACATCTAAACCCACAAAACTCATTTCAGTGCACAGTCTAAAATATTTTTCATCACCAAAAAATCATCAGCACCCCGCCCTCCACCACTAAAGAAGCAAAGAGAATCCAAAATGACAAAACAACAATAAACAGGACCTTTATAACAAATTTAAATTCTTAAAAATAATTTCCACAAACAATAACTTAGAAGCCTGTTTAATTACTAACCCAGATAAAAGCAAGTTTTATTAAACATCATCCAAAACAAAACCAATAGAAAAAACAAGAAAGAACAAGAAAGCATTGAACTCGACAGTTTTAAAAGCTAATACTTAACAGCCAACAATTTTCACTAAGCAAAACGCAAGAACAAACACAAGAATAACATAGAACTA
>JAXCLQ010000010.1:8302330-8333294 GCA_035584115.1 Cedrela odorata | reverse complement strand
GATTTAATCGTTTAAGAAATTATATAGATTCAAATATGGTAGGTTCTCTGTAGAATTGAGAGGTGGTGAGAATAAGTGGCACTTGGACAGGATCATAAAAACAGTGTAGCACAAACGAGTGGTAGAATGTAACATCCCATCCGATTCCATTCCCACATAAAAGCAACTTGTCACATTTAGATTTAGAAAGATAAATAGAAGAGAACGCATACATAACAAGCAATTGGCGCATCAGCTAATTAAGGCTATGTCTTACCACAAAAGTGGTATGAAAGGAAGAAATTCTTGCTTCAGTGAACTCATATCAAAGACAGCTTCTGTACATATAGAACGTCATTAGTGAAAAGGTCATGCTGCAAAACTTTTACACCATTGGTATCTCCAACCTGTGGAAAAAATTAACAAAACTTAGACAAGCTCATCAACCCAAAGGGAATATGTGAACCACTGAAACTCAAATCATGGAGTGATTCTAAATGCACTACGTAGACCCTTCAATTACCCACTTGAATGCAATTAAATATAGTGGGCGGGCCTCTTTGTAATTCTTGCATTTCTTTTTCAACTTTTCTAATGTAATTTTTATTCCCATTGTTATAATTTTCAACATTTTCACTCTGGTCCCATAGAATTTACTTTTCTTTCATTGTGGCCACCCAGCGGCAAGTGGCAGGCAGCCCTCAAGACTGCACCTGCACCATGCGTATCATATGTAAATATAAAAATAAAAATCTTACTTTAAATTATTAAAAATTGAATGCGAAAGTTCAATGAACTTAGTTTTCACGTTTTGTTTATTGTTTTGATTGGTAAGAAATCTTTTAAATTCTCTTAATCCTTATTTGACAGAATTTTAAAAGAAAAACGAGATCACGAACCTTCATATTAAGAATAACTTTTAATTTATAAATTTTTTCTCAAAATAAAAAAATAAAAAAATTTTATGCAGCTCTTCGAAGTTACCGGCAGTTGTCAAAAATTATCAATAACATGTGGAAAATTTATCCACGACAGTTGGAAAGTTTTAGGCCTCTTATATAGAGATTTGGATACAACCACCGACATCATATTCTTGTTTGTTCAATGCAAAATTTCCACACCGAGCTTTTGGTTCAGCATGACCCATCACTATTATTTCCACACAGCTTCCTTTGAAAAAGTTAAGCTAAAGATCAGAGAATTGTGGACAATATCTGATTGGAAAATGCAGCAAAACTCACCCAAGACTGGACCCAGTGCCCGGATCGTTTCGAAATACAGTAACAATTTCTCACAAAAAACGTGGGAAGAGAGCAGCACTGTGGCAGATTGTAACTATTGACAAGATGATTCGTCATCAAACATCAATTATGCCATTCAATTTTTAGCCTAACTACCACCAGATTCTTAGCTTGATCAATTAAGTCTATGTTATTGGACATTTTCAACTTCAAGAACAATTGATCTAAATTATAGCAAAACATAGACATCAGACATCAATTATGTCCATGTTTTGTTAAAATTTAGATCAATAATTCTTGAAGTTAATAGTGATTCAAAAGAAAAAATCTTAGGCATTAATGCATTAACTAACATTAATTAACGTTTAAAACTTTCGGTAGGACAATTTCACTACTTATGACGACGACGGTGACGCTGGGAGAGAAAATTATAATTGACACTCGCTCTCTACCATTATTTGCACATAAAGTGAAATCAAAATTTGTGGTTTAAAAGTTGTCAGTTCAAATTACAGCAAAACGTGAAAGACGGGAAAAGCTCCTGTATTCCACACTACCTGGCAAAGCACCTACCAAACTTGGCCTGAAATAACAAAAAGTTTCCACTATAGTAGTCAATCCCATTCGCAGCAATAACTACCCTAAATTCCATTATATCTCAATGTCTCATGCCTATATATACATGCATATGCATATCTTTTAAGTAAAGCTACCATCTCTATCTAATCATCTTCAAGAGAATTAAAATCTTAAATCACTTCGCAATTGCTGCAATAATGGATTCAAGCACAGACGCAATTGCACATGAGCATCTTCCCTATTTTCGTGCATATAAAAATGGACGTGTCGAGAGATTCTTTGGCAGTGATAAAGTTCCAGCCTCAATGGATTCTGCAAACGCTGTTTTATCCAAGGATGTCGTAATTGTTTCAGAAACCGGAGTATCAGCAAGAATTTTCATCCCTGCAGACGCCATTAAAACAAACCAGAAGCTCCCTCTCCTTGTTTACTATCACGGCGGAGGTTTATACATGGGTTCACCATTTTGTTCCACATACCATAACTATGTCAGCTCTCTTACAGCCAAAGCCAACGTTATTGCAGTCTCTGTTGATTACAGATTAGCCCCAGAAAACTACGTCCCTGCAGCTTATGAAGACTCGTGGGCTGCCCTCAAATGGGTAACTTCTCATTTCAATGGTCGAGCCGGCCCTGAAGCTTGGCTAAAGAATCATGCTGATTTCCGTCGAGTTTTTCTCGCCGGAGATAGTGCTGGCGGCAATATCGTGCACAACATGGCAATCCGAGCCAGTGTTGAAGACTTAAACGGAGTGAAATTGTCAGGAATTTGCCTTGTTCAACCCTATTTCGGGAGGAAAGACGAAAAGGTAGATAAGTGTTGGCTATTTGTGTGTCCAAACACAAGTGGGTTCGATGATACCCGAATAAATCCAGCTACTGACTCGAGGCTATCGAGCCTGGGGTGCACCAGGGTGCTACTTTGTGTTGCTGAGAAGGACAATTTGAGAGAGAGGGGATTGTTTTATTACGAGACACTGAAAAATTGTAAGTGGGTTGGAGAAGTGGAGATGGTGGAGGCACAAGGAGAGGACCACGTGTTTCATTTGTTCAATCCAAATTCTGAAAACGCTGTCTCCTTGATGGATAACTTAGCTTCATTCATACATAAACGTGTTTCATTTAATGTATTATAATGTTCATCAAAAACTCTGTACCATCATTTTCTCCCTGGTTTCAAATAATAAGAACATTAATCTTTCATGTTCTGCGTACTGCTTACTGCATAATGCCGGTGGTCTGAAATTAAACTATAGAAAGATTTCTTAGTCGTTGCAGCTAAACTCGTTTGAGATTGAAATGGCACAGACGAGGTATCGGGAAATCGAGAATTTTTTTTATTTGTTGACATTATGAAATCAGGAAATATCTATAAGATATCATATGAGGATATCATATGAAGTGTAATCAATAGGAGGATATCATACGAAGGGTAATCAATTAACTAGCATAAACAGCATGATAATGTTGTTCGATTTCTTAAATGGAGTAGTTAAGAATATTAATACCAAATTAATGTTATTAACCCAAAATTTGATTTACACCAATTACAAAAGGCTACTCAACAAATCAACACCAATTCTTGACCGTATAGAATGACAGTTACTTGTTTGTATCATGTATTCACGTATGCCAAATACAATTAATTGTCCTCAAAATTTTCTCGTCTACCTCCAAGTGGGTCATTGACACAAAACCAACGTGTAATTGATAGGAAACAGACATGAAGCCAAGCCAAAAGAGGGTGGGTGACCAATAAAGACATTGATTAAATGCACATTCAAGACGATTCTCACCTAATTGCAACCACATCTCCTTCATTTTCTTCGTCAATCAATAATGTATTAAATGAGCATCGGAAGTAGTACAAAGGAAAGAGTAATAGTTCTTACAGTTATATCACCTTATATTGATTTAATAAAATTATTTAATTAATAAAATAATAAATAAATTAAAAAATTAAAAAAAATTTATTAATTAATTATTTACTTATTTAATTATTTATTATTAATTCGTAATAATCTCGTTTGAAATTGTGGTAACTCTCTCTATAAAAAAAATTAAATAGATAAATAATATTTGTAAATTCAAAATATTAGTAATAATCGAAAATCAAATCACACATATTAATGAAGCTTAAATGTGTTTACATCATCACCCGTTAATGGGGTCTAATTGAAAAGCTAACTTATATGAATACTCATTTATATTTGATAATTAATAATTTAATCTATAATATTTGATTTTGTATATTTTAATATAATTTATATTATATATAATTAAAATTTATTTTTATTTATTAACTCATAATTATCTTTTATGTATTTGCTCTAACAATACACGATAGGATATTGTATCCGAAAATCAAGCTTTCATATATACGATAGGTGACAATTTTTGATATGATCTAATACCAATTTGATATAAATTTATAAATTTAAAATGACAAAATGATATAATTATTAAATAAGAAATATGACATAATACGAGTATTAATTGTATTATATTCAAATTTAGAATTATTGACATATATTCACTTATTGATGACATAATTATCACTCATATAACTTTTAATAATTGTACTGACCTAAAATTTTTAATTTTTGACATAATTATTAAAAGTTAATATCTATTTATAGTAGAGGTGACAAACGAGTCGGATCAACTTGCCCCTTGAAATTGAAGTCCATCAAGACTTAGAAGCTTGGCTCTTACAGTACCCATGTTAGGCTAGGCTCACTTTAAAAATATGTAGTCCGATACAATCCATAAAATTAGACTCATAAATTTTTTTGATAAAAAATATCGATCTTGTATTCTCAATGTATTTATATGATCAAACTTGTAATTTCCTTTAAAGTTTACGACTTAAATGTATAGTTCTAATCTAAATTATAATTTATTTTAAATATATATTTTATTATATATACCGATTATTCAAGTTTCATATATCAATCATTAATAATAAAAAAATAAAATAAATACTATAATATAAATAATAAAAAAATATTAAATTAAATAGATCGAATTCAATTTTTACTGTTCATAGCACCCCGGGCGTGACCCATTTACCCCTTGAATTTATAGCACACAAAAAATTTGACACCGTAATATGACATCATAATACAAATTTTCAACCTTACGTGCACTTAATACTCTGTTTCTTCGTCCTCCTTTCTCTATTTATTATAAAGAGGGTGTTATCCTCCTATTGACCAAACAAGCGCCATTCATATTTTTCTGCTATTCCTCTTTCCAATGGCTTCCACCAATCCAGCATCTGAAATAGCCCTTGATTTCTCTCCCATGATAAAAGTATACAAAGACGGCAGAATAGAGAGGCTCAGGGGCACCGAAATCGTTCCCACATCTCTTGATCCCAAAACAAACGTCGATTCCAAAGATGTCGTCTATTCGCCTGTATATGGTATCCCCGCTCGCCTTTACTTACCAAAAAACACAAATCAAAACCAAAAACTTCCTCTTCTGGTTTATTTTCACGGTGGAGGCTTCTGCGTCGAGTCTGCCTTTTCTCCTCTTTACCACAATTACCTCAACGCCTTAGTCTCTGAAGCCAACATCGTCGCTGTCTCGGTTGATTATCGTCTAGCCCCAGAGAATCCTGTCCCTTGTGCTTACGAAGATTCATGGGATGCTCTCAAATGGGTTGCTTCCCATGTTAACGGAGAAGGCCCTGAAGATTGGCTAAACCATCACGCTGATTTTCAGAGAGTGTTTTTTTCCGGTGACAGTGCTGGTGCTAATCTCGCGCATCACATGTGTATGAGACATGGTCGAGAAATTCTCGACGGTGTTAATGTTGTTGGTATTATTTTATCTCATCCGTATTTTTGGGGCAAAGAACCTGTTGGTACTGAAACAACTGATCTTAACACAAGAGCTTGGATCGAGGGATTGTGGCGATTTACTTGTCCTAGCACGACTGGGTGCGACGATCCGTTGTTTAATCCGATCATTGGTTCAAACCTAGCGAACCTGGCATGCACCAGGGTGTTGGTTTTTGTTGCGGAGCAGGATTTGCTTAGAGCTAGAGGATGGTTTTATTACGAGAAGTTGAAGGAAAGTGGGTGGGGAGGGGACGTGGAGATTGTAGAGACTGAAGGAGAGCAACATGTGTTCCATTTGTTCAATCCAAATTGTGAAAATGCTGTGGCTATGCTCAAGAGATTGGCTTCTTTCTTCAATCAGGACAAGGCCTGAATATATTTGGGTCTGTTATCACTTACCAGTTCTCTTCTTGCTTGGATCTAAAATCTTAGCTTATTGTAATAAAGCATTTGAAACATTTGGATGCATTGGCACCGGTTTATAATATTTCAACGTCTTGTTTTACTAGTGTGTTCTCCTACAGATGGTGTGTGATAAACGTTTCGGGGCAATCTAATGCCAAACCCCTAGTGTTAAAAGTATCTCCTTTGAGGATATCTAATTAAATTAAAAAGGGAAGCTAGCTGTAGCATAGATCTTGATTTTCCATAACTTGGTAGATGTAAAATGCAACAATTCACCGGAAAGTTATAGTAAACAATGATCAAATATTCTCTTCTTACCTTTTCAGTAGATGCCGACAGGTGCATAATTAATAATGAATTATTTAAATTATATTTTAATAATTTTATAAATTAATTTTATTTTTTATTATATAAATTAAAAATATTAAAATATAATTTAAATAATTCATTATTAACTATGTTACATGTCAACTTAAACTAATAATAGAAAAGATGATGAGAGGATATGATCTGTTATACAAATATTGTAACAATAAAAAATTAGATTTTCTAATTTGATTTCCTCTACAGTAAAGTATAAAATTCTTGTTTTAAAAGGTGTATTTAATTTTATGAGTTACATTATATAAATTGTCAATATTATATTGATTGTTACAAAAAATTTAAACTACACTATTAATTCTATCACTATAATGATTTACAAATATTTTAAATTATTTTTTAATATTTTATTTAACACCTTGCTAGTTGTTTTTTTACGTGTTCAAAATAAGTTTTTGTTTAAAAAGAATACAGGAGAATTATATGTTTTACGAGTAAATTATAGATACCTCTTTAAAATTTGAGAAAATCACAACGAGATAGAAAATTTGGTCAAAATTATAAATACCAATAGATTGTATATTTTGTAACTAAAATATAAAATTGACAACAGATTAAGTTTGAAATGGATATTTTCAAATTCGCATCTGTAACAGTTAAAAAAATTTAATATTAAACCCATAGCGAGTTTGACATTTTATTACTAAATTCGTTTAAACAGGTATTTAATATTTACCAAAGTCGCGTGAATATTTTCGAATTTTTAGTGAAATTTTTAATATTAATTCAAAATAAAATACATCACTCACATAAAATATTAAGTACATACAACAAAAAATAAAATTGATAATAACAATTTTTATAAAAAAATACATAATTATTTTATAAATTCATATATAATTAATTTGAAATATAATTTAACTAAATTATTTTGATGTTTTGACTCTTTTTTTGTCTATTAAAAATAATTATATAAATTTAAAAATAAAATAAAAAATAATTTTTATTATAATATCAAAACAATATCGTTTTGAATTTTTTTAAACATTAACATTAAAACGATTTTATTTTAGTATTTTCAAAATTAAAAATTAAAAAATTATATATTCGCGGATATGTATCCATACTCACATTCGTCTTATATTTGTTACGAATTTTAATTTATTTTTTTAAATTCGTCCAAAATCCGCTAAGAGATATACCAAAATCCGTCTCATAAAGATGAGTAGTAGTAAATTTACAAGTAAAATTAACATCCTAGTAAAACATGATACATCGCCTGAAATTTAAGAAAATCACAAGTAAATAAAAGTTTGACTAAAATAACATATATTGCCCTTATTGGTAGATTACTTTTGATAAAGTTTTCTATCTGGACGTGGTTTTTTTTTAAAAAAAAATCTCATGAAGGTGTATGTGATTTACCCAATGATTTGCAAATTTTAATTAAAAAATAATTATTGATTTTTCATCATTTTTAAAAACATATTTTTAAAATTAATTATATATATATATATATTTTTTTTTCTCAAAACACCTACATTGCTCGTTTTCAAAAATAATACCAAACATATCTTCACTATTTTTCATTTAAAAAAATTACTCTCGGTAAACAGTAGTTTTATTATTAGAAATATTATTTTTAAGTTATTTAAAAATGTTAATTTAAAAATATCGCAATTAAATGATTCTAAAACTAATGATCGAATCCAAGGTCAGTTGTATATTCCATCTAAATATCATCTATCTATCTAGAGTTGACTCTGGAACAAGCGACATAGATGGTTGGTTGGTTGAAGCTCTCGAAATTTAGCTCATTTTTCATTTTAACATTAAACTCGATATGAGTTCTATAAAAAACTAAAGAAAACTCGTAGCCACCCTTTATCTGGCTCACTTTCATCACCAAAATTGACGCCCAAAACCACAAACGTCTTCCCATTCTTGTTTATTTCCATGGTAGGTGGAGCTTCTGTCATCGGAAAATGTTAATTATATGCTATAATATAATTTCTATGTTGTATATCATGTGTTGTTTCAATTTTTAAAAAATTATGATAATATTCAAGGCTCTTTCATTATTTTTCGGCTAGAAATGCATGTGGGTATATTGTTGGTATACCCAAGTCACAGAAAAGACATGTTTTCACCTACACAACACAACACAATCATGGTAATACCATGTTAGTTTGTAAATGGATACCCAAACGCCTGATTAAATGCAAACCTCGGTATGCCGTTTGATGCTACTCGAACCTCTAAATTATGTAAATTCCGGATGATCATTTAAACATAATTCGGATCCACTTCCATTAATAACATGACCTACCGCCCATTGAAATTTTCTACCCATTTGTGCTCATAACATGCATTCCGGTATTGCCCCAGCGGAAGTTGATCATGCCGGTAATTATCCTTTTGTGCAATTGTGTGGCCTTCCTGGGTTTTCAAGTCTCAATACTCAATACTTTGACAAGTTTATTCCAAATTAATACATTTTACGTTATCAATCTCAAAGACACCATCCTCTTCACTCTCACAAATCAAAACACACTCGTATAATTACCAAACTAATCAACCTTGTTTGATAAACGAAACAAACTTATTGGTCAACTCCACGGACTTTTCATATGTTGGGTTTCGTAAATGGAAGACATGTTGTTCACCACGATTCTCGACAAGCTCTACTGCTCCTTTCCATTCACTTCTCTTCAACTCTTCATAATAATTTTTACCCACAGGATTTAAGTGATCTTTCTCGGCAACAAAAATCAGCACCCTCTCGCACCCGAGCCTAGCCAGGTCCTCAACGGGCGGATTCAACCTGGGATCCTGCGACCCACCGTTACTTGGACACATACAAAACCACATCTCATCATCCTCTGTACCACCAAAATACGGGTGCACCAAAATCATCCCGACAATCTTCACACCGGGTAATCCGATGGACCCGACCCGGAAGGTCAAAGTATGTGAAATATTCCCTCCAGCACTGTCTCCACCGATGAAAACTTTCCCGAAATCAGCATGAACATTCAACCATGGCTCGAGTCCATTCCGTTAACGTGGGACGCCACCCACTTGAGTGCACCCCATGAATCTTCATAACAGGCGGGTATGGGTCGATCCGGGAAGAGTCCGTACTCTACAGACAGTACTATAGCGTTAGCTTGGGCGGAAACCGTGCTACAGAAATTATGATACCCGGTAGCAAAAGCGGATTGCATGGAGAATCCACCGCCATGCACGTACAATAAGAGAGGGAATTTTTTGGTAGGGTTTGTGATTTTAGGCTTGAAAATACGGGCAGATACAGAAGGTTCAGATGAAATAACGACATCTTTGGATCGGACGCCGGTGGTGGGATCATCAGACGGGGCAACTTTGTCGCAGTAGGGGCGGAATAACTCGACGCGACCATCTTTGTAAACCCGGAAGAAACGGAATTCTTTGTCGACTTCAGAGTCGTTTGATGCCATTGAAGAACAGAGACTACTACTAACTAGAAGAAAAAGAGGAAGAAGATTAGTTTAAAGTGATGAAAGGGAAGGAATTGTTGTCTACTTTAAGGAAGTGGAGCTTGAAAAGGTTTAATATTTATTGAGGATCGGAACCATGTGAATGCCATCGAAATATCATCACCAAACTTTCTACGCTATTCATCCACAAGTCTTTCTCTTTTTCAGTTTCGCCACTTAACATTCTTTCTACCTTGTAAAAAAGAAGGAGAAGATTAGTTTAAAGTGATGAAAGGGAAGGAATTGTTGTCTTCTTTAAGGAAGAGGAGCTTGAAAAGGTTTAATATTTATTGAGGATCGGAACCATGTGAATGCCATTGAAACATCATCACCAGACTTTCTACGCTATTCATCCACAAGTCTCTCTCTTTTTCAGTTTCCCCACTTGACATTCTTTCTACCTTGTATTTTTATTTTACTTTTACCTGAGGAAACAAATTGGGAGTAGAAGTCTATCTATATGCGTAATCGTAAAAGTTTAGTTAGCCTGATTATTAACTGAACTCGATCGGATCTTGGTTGTACAAATTTGTACAATCTCATTTGAATTAAACAGATTAATTTAATTGATTCATGTAGCAAGGATGGGTCCATGCTTGCTTCTATGCTTACAAAGAACAAATTCTCTTTACAGTGTTCGATTATTTTCCTTCCTGTTGAAATCCTCGCAATACCTCTTACCCCCATCTCTCAAAACATCCTTCTCAACCAAAATCACCAACGCTCACTCACAGCAAGCCCTAGCCGCGGAGGTCTTATCCTTGGATCTACCAATCCACTATTGTTTGGATACAAGTACTTTCATTTTGGCTAACCCGCCTGGCCCTGCTTTCACCATCAGATTATGGATTATGTTAGCCCCGCCACTGTCCCACTCTAAAAACACCCGCCTGAAATCCCCTTGCTTGTTCGCACTTTAGAAATTAAGCATGCAATCATATTAATTAAATATTTATTAATTCTCATTATTTATTTATCATATATATTTTTTAATATTAATTAAATATAAAATAAAATATTAAAATTTTATTTAAAATTTTCATCTGGAACTAAAAATAATTACTTTTTGAAATTTCAATAGATCCGATGTTTTGACGTCAAAGGCATCTAAATCTAATTTTTTTTTTATGAAATATAAAATTATAAATCTTTGTGTTTTACTTTCAGAGTCTTTTGAATCCTATTAATCCAGTATCAGAATAAAAAATTATAGTTCAAATACGAAAATTACGAGAGTATATTTTTCTAGATCAATCACCCAACTGTGCAGTCTTTAATAGTAATCCACACAAAATAAAGAATTAAAATTTTAAAATTTTTCTAAATGTTGATTATGTAGAGTATATTTTTTTAAATACTAGTTTTTAAAAAGTGATAAACTAAAATTTTGATTTTTGAGAATTTTTGGCAAAAATAAACTTTTCTTTCAACTCTTGAAAAAAAAATTCTCTTTTATTCTTGATCTCATTCACATTACTTTTAGGCAAAAAATGAGTTTATATAAGTTTTATATTTTGACTTTTTAAATTCTAATTCAAGTAGAAAAGTCACTAAAGATATTCATAATCTTATTAGTAATCTTTTTTAAATTAAATATTATTTAATAAACTTAATTAATTAAATAAAGTTATTCTAATTATATTAAAAAAATTTATAATTAAATACAAATATTTTTATAATTATAATTTAACCTTAATAGTTTTCAAAACTATTAAATAAATTCTTAAAAATTATGAATTTAACAATTAAGTCATTAATATCTTATTTACATAATTTAACTTTAATTCCTCGGTATTTTTTAATGTGTAATTCATCAGATTCTTTCTTATATTGGTAACGGAGATTAGTTATAGATTTCTTAAATCTAGATAAATTATTCTAATTAATTTATTATCAATTAACTCCTTAATTAAAAAACTAATTTTCATAAATTAAGAACAACATATAGCAATGCATCATGATCCTTAATTAAAAAAGAATACTAAATTTAGTAAAATATATTATGTATACGATAATCGTATGATACAATCATTTCGTCTTATACATATTTTACTAAAGATTCTAAAGTATGAAAAATGTTTACTCTATTAAATCATGGTTATTGAAACTTTTGATTAAAATTGATAATACAATTTTAGAGTCTCTAAAACTCTTTTCAGAACTCGTCATGACTATAAACTTATATTATCACTTATGTCAAAATGGCGCTCCTTGAAATATCTACTTTATATTATCTAGAGCGACAAATCTTTTATTAATCTCTCATAACTTTCGCATGCTTTTTATATTACCTAATCATTACCTCATGCGCAATCTCGCTATATATGACAGAGGTATAATGTCAACGCATATATGATCCACAAATAAGGTATTATGAAGATCTCAAGTTTAAAGATCAATTATACCATTATAACTTAGAGAAATCTTATAGATACGTAGATAATATTCCATATGAGTTATTAAGTAGGTCAGTTCGATGTACTTTTTCTGTAACAAACAATTATATGTTAAATTAAGTGAACACCTTCACTAGTAGCTTAAGAGATTAGCTATATTCATTTTACAAGAAAATAAACATAACATATACCGATCTAATATGAATTTATCAATGTACTAGTGTTGATAATTCTACGATTGAAAACATTTAAGAATAACGAGATCTCATAAATTAAATATAAGTTAATTCTTCTGATTATCATTCTAAGAAATTATATATAAGTAGTCAAAATAGACAAAACTTATATATAAATTATTAATTTTATTAATTAATATAATAACATATAATTACGTATTTGTCCCTATTGGATTTATTAAATATAACCAACACACGGCCATTGATACGCAAGATTGTCACCGTTTGTATGGGAAGGCACCCATTATAGCACAGCCTACCAGTCCTCGTAGCATGCATGTGTCGGATGCTCTGGAGCTAGCCGATACTCTAAAAAGACGACTATAGAATTAGCTTCGATAACAAGAGATGCAACAAAATTATGGTAACGCTGGTTAAAATTTGATCCAAGACAAAAGTCACTGCTACTAAAATAAACTGTGAGAGACTATTTCATGTCACGAGCATGGATTCAGGGTATATAACTGCGAGCAAATATGGCAGGTTCGGTTGATATAGTCACATTTTTATATCTTAGTCCGTTGTCGGAATCGTGGTATGGTGAAATTTTATTGATTGCACGTATCTCTTGACAACACTTTCTTCGTATACTCTGAAGAAAGGAAAGTAATCACCAGCTACTTCTCTGTTACTCTAAAGAAATGAAAGACTTGCCCTATCAACTATATTGAAACAACTTATTGGTTTATTTTCAAGAAATCAAGCAAGAAGAAAGGTTTAACAGACTATTAGGCAAGTCATTGTAATGCTGATATGGTAGAAGTATCTAACTAATATGGTAAGAGAAAATAATGGGTTGATAATAAATAAAAAAATTATTAAAAATAAATAAGTGAAAAAAATAATTTATTTATTTTTTATTAATTCATTATTTTTTTCTCTCCTCACTAATTAAATATTCTTATCATGTCAGTATGATGTTAATGAATTATTTTTTTTATAATATTTTACTTTTTAGTTATTTATCATTAATTCATAAATTTCTTTCTCTTCAACTAATTAGATGGTCCTACTGTATGAGCATATTGAACCGAACTCTCTCAAATTGAACTCTCAACTTTTTTTAATTATCATTTATTTTATATTTGTTGGGAATGAAGTTGGATATTATTGGATTTTAGCTTAAATATAGACATGTTAGATATTGGTGGGACATCAATTGGTCATTAGATTTCTTGCTTATGAATAAAATCCAGTCATTTTTTTAGCATCCAACCACAATTTTAATTGAGTTGTGAGGGTTAATTTTATATACAACCTTTTAGTTTGTATTTTTTCTTTTACATTCTTATTTATTTGAGTCTTGCAAATTAACTCAATTTTTATAATTACTCTTTTTGAAAATATTAGAGTTTTTAATTTGTATTTTTTAAATATTTATTTATTTCTAAAATTTGCAAATTATTCCAATTTTTGTAATTATTTTATTTAAATATAGTGAACTTTTTCAGTAACACCCGAAAATATAAGTATTTATATCAAATCTCGTTAAATATTGTAATTTTTTTTTATTATTGCGTTTAGTAGTTTTCTACTTTATTGTTATTTTACTTTATACTTATTATATTTTAATAGGATAATTAATAGTTGTTTAAGTAAAAGAAAACTCCCTCTTGACAACAGAAATTATATCACCTTTGTTTTCAACATTGTACAACTATGTTTTTTTAAAATGGTCACACGTAATCCTAATCGGATTAAAAACTATGTAATATAATCATAAAATAAGATATTGCTCAAAATGAGCTTAATTTTTTGCCTCGAAAAGAAAGTTACTACCGGTGCTTTTGCCTTAAATTTTGTGAAATCTTAATTTTTATTTCTGTAGCACTCTTGGTAAGCCAAGACTATGCTAATTACACTTGTAATGCTGAAAAGAAATAAGCTTAATACATGATAAAATTTTGGGAGCTTCAATCAAATATGTATCAAATTTTGGACCACCCCTTAACCTTGTCTTGATTGATGAAAGAAATCAACCTTTTGATCAAATCCACAGCCTGAGGAGACTTAGGCTTCGACAAATGGAATGTATGGCCAACCTCTTTGTGCTCTACAATCTCTAGATTTCCTGCCCACCCACTTCTCTTCAAATCCTCGCAGCAACTCTTACCCCCCGAAATCAAATAATCTTTCTCAGCTAATAGCACCATCACTTTCTTACAGCAAACCTTAGCCAGATCCTCAACACGAGGCCTTATCCTAGGATACTGCAAATCCCAATTCGTTTGGACAATAGTAATACCAGATTCCACCTTTTTAATTCACCGGCAAACATTGGGTGCACCAAACCCAACCCAATCACTTTCATTTTGGCTAACCCGCCTGGTCCGGCTTGGACCATCAGGTTATGGATTATGTTCGCCCCGCTACTGTCACCTGCCAAAAACACTCGCCTGAAATCCGCATGGTTGTTCAGCCATGGATCTGCAGGGCCGTCGCCGTTTGCGTGGGAAACCACCATTGCAGCGCAGCCCACGAATCCTCATAGCATGCAGATAATGGATTCTCCGGAGTTAGACGGTACTCGATGGAGACGGCTATGGCATTAGCTGCGGCAACTAGAGAAGCAACAAATTTATGGTAACGCGGGTCAAAAGCTGACCCAAGACAAAATCCTCCGCCATGAAAATAAACTACGAGAGGCAGTTTCATGTCCTGATCTTGGATTCGGGACATAAAAATGCGAGCAGATATGGCAGGTTCGGTTGATATAATCACATCTTTAGATCTGACTCCGGTGTCGGGATCATCGTAGGATGAAATTTTCTTGATCGGAGCGTATTTCTCGACAACACCATCTTTGCATACCCGGAAGAAAGGATAGTAATCACCAACCAATTCTGTGTTACGCGACTCCATCCACGCAGGATCTTACAAAGACTAGCCCAGTCAGAACTGAGACTATTTTGAAATTGATTGGTTTTAATGGATTCAAGTGAACGTTATACACAAACTCCTTAATTGAATCCAATATTAATTGATTTTCAAATGATTTAAATATTATATCTGTTTGGGAAACGGGCATGATACATGAATAAAGTAAAATGGGCTTTGGGCAAAGAAAAAGGTACCGGAAGACCGAGACCCCCAAAACTTGTGAAGACTCGGTTTGGATATGAATTCCAATACCACTTCCGAGTATCAGGATTTTGGTTACAATATGATAAAAATTTTAGACATACGACTAAATTTGAAATCATTTTAAGTAATTAAAAAAAATTTAAAGGCTTCTCAAATCTCTCGACAACTAAGTGACGAAAAATTCAATTTCTTTTTTAATAATTTTATAATAAAGATCAATAACTTGGTAAATATATTATACAAAAAGAAGTAAAGATCTCGTAATTTCTGAAATATCAATGTTTATGAATTTGCACGTTGATCTAGTTCTCTATAAATTGATGCTGTCATTATCTTTTTTTTTTCTTTTTAACTTCAAAAAGGAAAACATTATATAAAAAGATTTTTGTGGAACTACTGATATTATCTCTTTAGATTTTATTGTGATTTTTAAAAAAAATTACATTTAAGTGACGAAAAATATTATCGCTGGCGTACAAAATCCTAAAATATAATTTTTGTTCCATCGTCAATATGTTATGTAAATTTTAATGGTTATGGGTACCACTAGCTAGATCATATGCTCCGATTAACTCTTACGTGGAAAAAAAGAAAAAAAAATCGGAGTAGAATTTATTAACATATTTACAACTACTTCGTTAAATGCTCATGTGTAACATGGAATGATCTTATTATAATATTACATTCAAAAGAAATCTGGTTGTCGGAGGGTTCAGTTCTTACACTAATATTACAGACACACTTTGTGAAAATGGTCCAATGCCCAACTCAACCAGTTATTTACTGCCTCAACGAAAGTTGTTGCTTTAAACTTTTGGCTGTATTTCTCGACAACGCCATCTTTGGATACTATGAAGAAGGGGAAATGGTCGCGAACTAATTCTCTTTTACGCGACTCCATTAATTAGCAAGAGCTATTAACATAGACTTTACGCTGTCAGACCTGAGACATTGACAATATTGGTTAAGGAACCTTTAATCTTGTTTGATGAACGAGATAAACTTATTGGTCAACTCCACAGCCTTTTCACATGTAAGGTTTCGTAAATGAAAGACATGTCGTTCACCATGGTTCTCAACAAGCTCTACTCTTCCTTTCCATCCACTATTCTTCAACTCCTCGCAGTAATTTTTACCCACCGGACTTAGATAATCTTTATCAGCCACAAACACCAAAACCCTCTCGCAACCAAGCCTAGCCAGATCCTCGGCGGGAGGTTTCAGCCGAGGATCCTGCAACCCGCAATTATTTGGACACATGTACAACCACATCTGGTCATCTTCTGTACCGCCGAAAAATGGATGCACCAATATCACCCCAACCACCTTCACACCGGGTAACCCAATTGACCCGACCCGAAAAGCCAAAGTATGTGAAATATTCCCTCCAGCACTATCTCCACCAATAAAAACCCTCCCGAGATCAGCATGATCATTCAACCAAGGCTCTGGTCCATTTCCACTATCATGGGATGCCACCCACTTGAGTGCAGCCCACGAGTCTTCGTAACAAGCGGGTATTGGTCGATCTGGGAAGAGTCCGTACTCCACAGATACTACTATGGCGCTAGCTTCGGCTGAAACGGTACTACAAAAATTATGGTAGCTCTTAGAGAAGGCGGATAGCGTGCAGAATCCACCGCCGTGCACGTCCAATAAGAGACTGAACTTTTGACTAGGGTTTGTGAGTTTAGGTATGAAAATACGGGCAGATACGGGTGGTTCAGAAGAAATAACAACATCTTTGGATCGGACTGTACCGGTGGTGAGATCATCTGACGGCAGAACTTTGTGGCAGTGCGGATGGAACAACTCGACGCGGCCATCTTTGAATACCCGAAAAAATAGGAACTCTTTGACGATTTCGTTATCCCTTGATGAAGCCATTGGAGAATGGAATGAGACCGAGATGGGATGAAGGTTTAATTTCTTGCAGAGATTTATTGAGAGATAGAGCTAAAAAATGTTTTATATATTACTGAAGATCGGATTGGATTGGAATCTGATCATTTGCATTATATAATAGGTTTATCAAATGATATTTAAAACTATAAATAATAAACTAAGAAAGATCAAGAACAATGGCATTTAAAATGGAGCACAGCTGGAACCAGGAAGGTTCAGTGCATACATTAATATACAGAGTGTGAATTTCTGTGTTTTTGAAATTGCTCCCATGCTCCACTCAAGGCAATCAATTTCTCCCTGGAAAAGCAAGCTGTGATCACATCATCACAAGCAAAGATGACAAAAATCATAAAACCCCACTTGTTATCAAGTTCTAAAATATAAATTTTAAAGGAAAAATAATAATTTAATTACTTAATCTTAATGAAATTAACCATTTTGTTCATCAAGGGTTCAACGTTTTCACTATTGGTAGTGAACATATGAAAGCAATGATCTTCCCCAAGTGTCTCATAAAATTCCAAGTTGCCCTTCCACTCACTTTTCTTCATACTCTCGTAGTAATATACACCTTTATCTTTTAGTGAATCTTTCTCTGCCACACAAACAAAAATCCTCTCAATTTTCATGCTCTTTAAGTTCGGATGTATTGTGGGATTCAGTATCGGATCGTTCTCGAATCCGGAACTTGTTGGACACATATATTCGTACATTTTATCAGGCTCCTGACATCCGAAGTATGGGTGCACCATCAAGCTCCCGATAACATTCAAGCCATCCAATCTGGTAACACCAGCTTGGACTGCCACATAATGGGCTATATTGGCCCCGCCACACTCACCTGCCAAAAAAACCCACCCCAAATCGGCACGTTCGTTAATCAACGATTCGGGCCCTTGCCCGTTGGAATGAGAAGCAACCCATTGAAGCTCGACCCATCAATCTTTATGGGCCGTTGGCAAATGGTGCTCAGGGGCTAACCTGTAGTCAATTGAAATAGCCATGACGTTAGCTTGAGCTACAAAAGAGGTGAGAAATTTTTTGAAGGCCAAGTCCAAAGCTGATCCAAGGCAGAACCCTCCGCCGTGGTAGTGAACAAGGAGAGGAAGCTTTTGATCCGGACTATCGTTTTTCGGGGAGAAGATACGGGCTTTTAGGCCCGTCTCAGCCGATACCACGACATCCTTGGACTAGACTCCGGTATCTGGGTCGATGCCTGCCTGAGAAGGCTCCATGTTCATGTACCTCTTGATTCTGCCATCTTTGTAGACTTTGAAGAATGGTGGAAAACTGTGAGTTACCTCATCGTTGGTTGAATCCATTTGCAGAAAGTCGTTCTCGAAAAGAGGAATTGTGAGATTGTTTAATCTGAAACAGAAGGAATATTTGTGTAAGAAATAGACAACAATGGAGCTAAATGTCTGCCTATTTGGTGGCACATTTTTATGGACAAAATTATTTTTCTGACCAGGTTAAAGGTGGGTTCTTCTGGTAAATTTCCTACACACCTTTTGATAAAAGAAAATTACTTTTAAGGACATATAATAAAATAATTATTATTATTAAAATGAGAGCCTTGCACATAAAAATTAATAACGATATTTAGACATATATATATATATATATCAATACCATCAAAGAAGTAATTATTTAAAAGGTAATTCTCGACAACTATCATAAATATTTAGTCTTCTTGCTTGATAAAATCAACCATTTTCTTCATCAATGGCTTAGCTTTCTCACTATGGGGATTAAACACATGAAAGCAATGATCTCCATCAAATGTCTCGTATAACTCCACTTTCCCACCCCACCCACTTTCGGCTAAAGTCTCATAATAAGCCACACCTCTATTTCTAAGCCAATCTTTCTCTGCCACAAACACTAGCACTCTATCACAACCCATTTTGTTCAAATTCGGATCCACTCCCGGGTTCAGTTTCGGATCATCGTCGCAACCACTACTTGTCGGACACATGTATTTGTACATTTCATCAGGCTCCTTGCCTCCAAAAAATGGGTGCACTATAAGTACCCCAATAATTTTCAATCCAGCCAATTCGATAGCTCCAGCTTGGACCGCCACTTGGTGAGCTATATTCGCCCCGGCACTCTCACCCGCCAAAAAAACCAGCCCTAGATCTGCATATTCGTTAAGCCAAGGTTCGGGGCCTAGGCCGTTAAAGTGAGCAGCAACCCACTGAAGCCCCGCCCATGAGTCATCGTATGCAATTGGTAGAGGATGGTCTGGGGCAAGCCTATATAGTCAATGGAAATGGCTATGATATCAACTTGGGAGACTAACGATTTAAGAAAATTATTTGAAGGCGTATCAAAGGCCGATCCAATGCTAAAACCTCCACCATGGTAGTGAACGAGGAGCGGCAGCTTTCGAGCTGGACAGTCCAATTTTGGGACAAAAATTCGGGCTTTTAAGCCGGTTTCCGATGAGATAACAACATCTTTGGTTTGGACTCCGGTTGCTGGGTCTATGCCGGCGGGAACATGGTTTGCAATGATGTACTTTTCTATGCTGCCATCTTTGTAAACTTTGAAGAATGGTGGAAAATCATGGGTTATCTCTTTAGTGTTTGAATTCATTGCAGAATTAGAGTCGGAGAGTGAGTGATGCTGTTGGTTTTTGTCAGCCAAATAACCAGTGCTTAAATTAAAGAGAAAAAATGAACTACAAGTCACTGGTTATCTACTATTCTAACCGGAAAGATGGTTGACACAATACATGTAACACATGGAAAATGTTACTTCATTAAAATAGAAATATCAAAGTCACTGGGTATCTACTATTCTTGCAGGAAAGGTAGTTGACACTTAAACATGTAACACATAAAAAATGAAAAATGCTACTTCATCAAAATAGAAATATCATTATTTCTCTTCAATTTGCATGATACCAAATACATATATGAAAACAATCAAACTTACCCTATTCCTGCTTTATGAAATCAACCATTTTGTTCATCAATGGCGCAGCCTTCTCACCGTTGGTATCGAACAGATGAAAGCAATGGTCTTCCCCTAAACTCTCATATAATTCCACTTTCCCATCCCACTCACTTTTACCCAATGTCTCGTAATAAGTTACCCCTCTCCTTTTAAGCTCGTCTTTCTCTGCAACACATACCAGTACTCTACTGCATCTCAGGCTCTTCAAGTTCGGATCGACTCCCGGGTTCAATTTCGGGTCATCGTCACACCCGCTACTCGTCGGACACATATACTTGTACATCTCATCAGGCTTTTTACTTCCAAAGTATGGGTGCACTATAAGTACTCCAGCAATTTTCAATCTTGCCAACGGGCTAGCGCCAGCTTGGACTGCCACGTAGTGTGCTATGTTGGCGCCGGCACTCTCGCCAGCCAAAAAAACCCGCCCAAAATCCGCGTGCTCGTTTAACCATGCTTCGGGTCCTATCCCGTTAGAGTGGGAGGCAATCCATTGTAGCCCCGCCCATGAGTCATCGTATGCAACCGGTAAAGGCTGCTCAGGGGCTAGCCTATAGTCGACAGAAATGGCCATTACATTGGCTTGGGTTACAAGATAGGTAAGAAAATCCCGAGTTATTGTGTCAAAGGGTGAACCCAAACAAAAGCCACCGCCGTGGTAGTGGACCAGAAGTGGAAGTTTTTGAGCTGAGCCATTGAGTTTTGGGAGAAATATCCGGGCTTTTACCCCAGTATCCGACGAGACGACGACATCTTTGGATTGGACCTCAGTTTTTGGGTCTAGGCCTGCAGGAGCATTCTTGGAAAGACTTTCCAAGAATCCATACCTCTCTACGCGACCATCTCTGTGAACTTTGAAGAAAGGTGGAAAATCGTGGGATATCTCATTTTCGTTCTTGCTTGAATCCATTGCAGAATTTGAGACAAAAACAGAGAAAATGAGATGCTTTTTGAGAGCCGAGAGGAGTGCAGAGGATTCTGGTCTAAATTAACGACAGAAGCTAAAAGTCAAGTAGTTTGCTTTAAAGTCGAAATGGTGGGTGAACAGAGCAGGGACTTGTTGGCAAAGCAACGCCCTTTTCTGTGCTGGAATTGTCGTCGTTTGCATGCTGCTTTCAATTTATAATTCTATGGGTTACATCAATATGCACCACAAGAAACATATACTACGTGGGACAAGCACATTGTACCCATATCTTAATGCACACTTATTTAAAAATTGATTGATTAAATGAGAATAGACTATTTTATAATCATAAATAATTAACTGACATTTGAGAAAAAAATTAAATGCAGGGTACAAGAAAAGAAATGTATTTCTATTATATATATATTAAAACTTTAATATCAGTACCAATAAGGGTTGACAGTGGACGAAACCCTCCTAATCAAAATTTATTCTAAATAAATTCAATTCCTAGAATAAGAATTTATTTTAAATAAATTTAAAATCAGAATTTATTCTAAATAAATTTAATTTTTAAAATTTAAAATTAAAATTGATTTTAAATAAATTCGGTTCTTAAATTTAAAAATTAAAATTTATTCTTTTTTTTTTGTTTCGATTCTAATTCGAAAATAGGATACCCTATTTATCAAATGAGTATAATTTTCTTTTAGATAAAAATAATTAAAATTGAATTGTTATATGATATGTAAAAGAGTCAGAAATAAAATCACTAAAATGATAATTCAACCATAAAGTTAATTTTATTTAATAAATAAAAATATTAAGTTCAGAGCAACATAAAATAAAGTTGAATATACCAAACAAAATGAAATAACTTCCATAATTATAAGAATGTTCTAGAAATTCTATGATTGTTGTCAATTTCTCTAACTATGTTTGTATATTCTATAGAAATACATTTACTGCCATAACTGCAATTAAAATACAATTTATAACAATCATTAAGCATTAAGACAAGCGAATTATTAAATAAATTATAAACAGAAAAGAATTAACACCAGCCATATTCAACTACTAAAAATCATTAACTGAGTTCAAAAAGTAATAGTCATAAAGGTATAACAATCAAATTACCATAAACGAGACAATTTTAAATCTACTTAGTTCACTCCATGTTTACATTTTCAAGACACTGATCAAGTTGCTTTAGATACTCGGATTATTGAAATTAACCTACATATTATATATCAATCAATTTGGAAATGTGCAAGCCAATATACCATATAGTATGTATATATTGATATTCCATATGAAATTATACACTAACTTGACATGAATATGGTCATTATATAAAGTAAATTGATAGTTTTTTTTATATGATTTATAAGTCATACATAAGAGTATTAAAATAACTCATGTTTTGTAGCCAACAACTTAGAAAAATCATTAACTCTGACCAGTCAACAACTAAAAATTTTGCAATAACAGTAATAACACTACCTACAATATAACAACAATACCAAAACCAACACCAAAACCAACACCACTAGTAATATCAAGTAAAGTAATATGATAAAAAATGTAATTACACAATTAGTTTTATAAGAATCATATCATTCAACATCTTCAAGTAATTCTTCAATATTTATGGGCGTTGGCGCAGCTCATAATCAATCTTCAGTATAAATCAATAACTGCAAAACTTTCAGAGTTAAGTAACTTCTCAATGGATCAAGCGTACGATCGGATATACTAAAAGCTGACTTTAAGGCTAATACATCTCTTGCAATATGAGAAAAAACTTTGTACTTGAACTTATTACTTTTCCACCAAGCTAAGATATCAAGATTTTTTTTACCATCTTCACAAGCTTCTTCAAAGTACTTTTCCAACTCAAATTTAGGCTCCACATCTTCTTCATCTCTTATAAACCTCATTAATTCATCTTAAATCTATATGTCATCATCATTACCACTAACAACACCACTCTCCTTTGTCACACTTGGGCTTTACGATAAATTATTTAGTTATGAACTTTAGTAACCACCTTCATAAAACTCAAACAAACGTTGCAAAATATCCTTAACATGTGCACATTTCTTTTACACTTTTGCAGTATCATTACTAAAAAGTTTCTTGTAAAAATTTTTTGTTACATATATCTTATATCTAGGATTCAACACAGCTGCAATGACAATTATAACGTTTGCCCTATCAACATCACCATAATACTTATAAAACTTTTCTTTCATTTTCAAACATAGACTTTTAATGTACAGATTTGTATCGTTTGTTCATTCATTCATACAATTAAGGATGAAAACAATATCATGAACATAACCGTTAGAAGTGACATATAATTATCATAACAATTTTTTAGTGGTAACATAGAACTTCTTTAAAAATATTGCCAAAACTTTTACCTTTTGCCAATCTTCTCAAGTTAGAACAACGTCATCACTCTCAAGTTTAGATTTATAAGTTGGAGCCTCATCCTTCATCCTATCAAATACTCTTTGAAATATTATAGATGTCTATAACATTAGGTAATTAGAGTTTCACCTAGTTGAAACATCAAAATAAACTTTACATTATTAGTAATATTTTCTCTCTTAACACATAATTTAAATTGTTGGGTTCTTGCTGGAGAACTCCTTACATATCTCACCATACTACGAATTCAACTGATAGAGTTTTTAATTTCCCCAAGCTCATCCTTAATAATCAAATTCAGAATATTAGCAACACATCTCAAATGGAGATAGTCCCTACTAAAAATTAAGTTTGGAAGTTTATTATTCAAATATACAATTGCTACATCATTAGAACCAACATTGTTTACTATAACTGTAGACACTTTATCATAAATTTTTTATTTTTGAATGCATAATTATACTATTTTTCCTATATCTTTCCCTTTATGACTAGGTATTTCAACAAAGTTCATAATTCTTTTATGCAATTGTCAATCATTATCAATAAAATGTACAGTGAGACATAGATAACTAAGATTTTGAATAGAAGTCCAAGTATTCGTAGTTAAAACAATTCTTACATTCATAGATTTTAAGCATTTTCGCAAACTAGTCTTCTCACTCATATATATTTTCATGCAATCTCTAGTAATAATAAAACGAGAAACAATTTTAAATTAAAGTTGCTAAGCATGCATAAATTTCCTTAAACCTTCACATTCTATTATAAGAAAAAACAACTCGTCTTTTATAATCATTCTAGCAAGTATCAATCTACAATACTCTTGATCAAATTTTCATGTGGTAAGAGAACTATCTTCATCAGTACCACATGACTTACCTACAAACAACCTTTGCTTCTTATCCATATTATGAGGATACCTAGAACATCTATTAACATGTTTTCTCATTATAGAAGTAACCCATTGAACTTTGTATGCTAATATCTTTCCACAATAATTACATTTTGTATTTTTAATAATACCAATATCTGTATTATTTATACACTGAAAATGATCTCATATATTATAAGTATTTTTATGAGTTCGAGATACTTGAAAAATAGTTTGATTATCTTTATTATTGATGTAATGACCAAAATTTTACGAAATAATTATTGTAAAGTATCAATGATTGGAATACAATTTTTTCGAACATCACAAATAAATAATTTAAAAAGTGAGCTAATAATATCGGCTATTACAATATTAATTTGGGCTTATAAAATAAAAATGCAAATTAAGCCCAAATTAGATGAACAGTAACCTGAAGAATAGTAACTGGCCTAATATCATTCATTTAAATAACCCATGTCTTCTTCATTTGGTTTACATTTGTTCATTTGGCAAAAACAAAGGAAATGTCTAGAAAAAGAGAAACTTACGAGAAAGACAAAAATTGAAGAAGAATGAAGAAACCCATACCTTTCTTTTTTATTTTGGCTTTCTTATTTTACACACAAAAGCAAGAAAATGGGAATGGAAGGGGAAAGAATGGGCAAAATCGAAAGAGAGAGGGAGATGATAATTTTCTGTTGAGTAAGGGAAAGACGGGAATAAAGGAAGTCTCGGCCATGAGAGGGAGATGAGAAGGGGTCTCGACATAGGGAGGAGAAAAAGAAGAGAGAAAGCTGGCCAAGTAGAAACAAATCCAATTTCATGTTGTCTTAGCTGAAAATTCAAGGAGAGGGAGAGAGTAAATCACGACAAGCTTGATCAAGGAGAAGAGAAGTAAACCGTGAAGAAAGGAAGAGTGAGTTAGTCGAATCAAGAGAGATGGAGGAAAGAACAAACTGAAATCAATTTGGTTTTTGGGTTTGGACAGAAAATGGAGGAAGAAATTTAGCTTCCGATGAGGTAAATGCTTTGTCGATTTTGAAAAACATGTAAATTGAATGTTGTAGGCTGAAGTGAAACTTGTATGATTTTAGAACTTTGAGTATAATTTGAATTGGGTTATGAATGGAGAAGTAAGTGGAAAGAAGAGAGAGAGAGCAAATATGAAAATGGAATAGACCATGTGTTTGACAAAATGCCAAAATGAGATGGGAAAATGCGAATAGAGGAGCGAAAGAAATTTCTGGAATTTTGACAAGGAAGGTGAGTGTGTTGTTTTTAAATTTGACTTTAAAAGAACATGAATTTGTATTAGTAGGATTGATTTGTAAATGACTATGGATTTGTGTTAGTAGGATTGGTTTATAAATGACTATGTGTTCAGTTAGTTTATGCATACGAATTTCAAAAATTATGGTGTCATTAATACATGGTTCATTTAGTTAGTGAGTAAGAGGCTGTTAATGTATGTAGAATATTAAAATAAAGTGTAAATATATGATATGAGATAGCGTACATGAGCAAAGTGTAGGACAGTGAGAGTGTGAGTGAAATATGTGAGTGTCAATTAATGAAATTTTCGAGCAAGGCTAGAAAAAATGAGAATTGGGTGAGTTTCAAAACTTTGAATGGATGAATTGTAAAATTTTATGGAAAATAGACATATAAGAGAATAACATATTCGAAAATCAACTCATTTCGTCGAAGGATGAGATCACAGAAAAATTCAGAATATGAATGTCTTGTCAATAATTGTACCTTATTTTCTTGAGTCTTATGTCGAAAAATTTGCTTGACTTGGATAATTGGAGTCAAAATCTAAATCCATAAAATACACTAAAAACTAGAATCATAAGAGAAAGTGTCGTCAAAAATCTAGGTCGAAATATATTGTCGATTTTGAGCGGGGCACATTTATTGCAAGTATAGGGTGCACCCTATTCATAAAAAGAGACCTCTAGAATAAATTCAAATTTGATTCAATAGATATTATATTTTCTATTAATAATCAAGGTTAAGTGTGGTATATTTATTAGTTTATTAGTTTATATGGCAGGTATATGTTATTTGAGGTGTTAACAAAAGAACATGAATTTGTAAACAGTCAAGATAGTCAAACATCAACAATACTACGAGTTGGAAATGATTAAGTGTGAATCGGTGAGTAGATATTTTATTTTTAAAATATTTGATTTATAAATATTTCAAAAAAATCTATTAAAATGAATATTTTATGGTATAATTTCTGAAATATAATTTAAACAAATATTTGAAAAATAAATGTTACGAAAAGAGAGTAGATGGATATGTTTTCAAGATTTTAAATAATTAAGTTACATGTTTAGTTGTCTATTGATTTATGAAATGCTTGAATATTAAATTGTTTTAGTGATTGATGAAATTTAAAGGTATTTTGCACATAGATTTAATATGTCATGAGTAAGGGTAATTCATGAAATGTTTTATAGATGGATTGACAATGAGATAAATTTATATTGCGTTGATATGTGAAATACATGATGAATGTTATATGCTTATTCTGAGAATGAGTTGATGTTTATGATGGAAGATGTCTTGTGGACTTACGCGTTGAGATTTGGTTGGTGTTAGTACTCAGTGTGAGTGCGTCTGTGTACGGATAGATTGCATGAGTTTAGAGGGATGAACCAATGTGGGTGAGGCTTCCATTTATAATAGAGTTCAGAGAGTTGAACCAATATGGGTGAGGCTTCTCTTTGAAATAAAGTCTAGAGGGATGGACTAATATGAGTAAGACTCTCTTTATAATAAAGTTTAGAGGGTCGGATCAATATAGTGAAGCTTCCCTCTGAAATAAAGTCTAGAGGGATAAACCAATATAGGTGAGACTTTCTTTTATAATAAGGTTTAGAGGGTCGGACTAATATGGGTAAGACTTTTCTCTGAAATAAAGTATTAAGGGTTGGACTAATAAGAGTAAGGCTTCCCTTTGAGACTGAGACAAAAAAATGATAGATCATAATGAGTGAGGCTTCCCTTTGGAATAAAATTTGTTTACACTACTTATTTGATTTTTAGTGAACAGTTTAAAATTTTAGATGTTTAAATGTGAATTTGTTATATCCTGTTGATTTTATTTAAAGAAGTGTTTTAAATGACTATGAAAGATATGTATTTAATTTGTTAAAAATATGATATCCTTACTCATATTTCATGATTTCAAATTACTATTATTTATCTATTCACTGAGTACATTCTTACTTAAATTTTATTCATGCACTGAGTCTTTAGGACTCACCCTCCATCATCTCTTAGTTTTGTAGGTTAGACAAGAAATTAAAAAGAAACGAATAAGAATTTAGTACGGCAGAGATAGATAGGGAACAAGGGGTACAACTGCAGTTACTAGGGTAATATGAGTTCATCATGCACCAAAAGTCTTACATGGTTTAAAAAATAGTGAATTATAAAGTCGTGCCTGAATCACAACTTATATTATTATACATTCATATGTGATAAAATAGCAAAGATTTCATTTTTATTAAAATTAGGCTTAATGCTTTATATGTTTTATGCATAATGTTACATTGTTGATTTAATTTTAATAACAGTGCATGCATATTATACATACAGAGTGAGGCTTAGGGTGATGGTAAGGATCTATTACCTGCCAGTAGCATCTCTGAGTGTGAAGGTGTTTCAACTGACATCCATTTTAGCTCTTGCAAATTTCTAGAACTATAAAAGATATGCATTTTAGATTAATAACTCTAAAATTCTCACAAACTAAATAAAAATTAAAACAATAAGTAAAATCTTAACTAAATATTAATCAATTATAAAACCATCCTACTTTTATACACAAATCAAGACTGAAACAAAAATCAAATAACCAATTAAAAAATTACAAAAAATAGAAATTTTGACCAAAAACCATATAATTTTGAGTAAATTAAGTACAATATAATGCTAATGGTATTTTCAAATTATAATATTTAATTTCTAGCACTAAAATTAAACTTTTAATCAAAAGTATAGCCCAAGAATTTACTAAATTCCAACATCTCCAACTACACAACTGAATGTAAAATTTCACATTTTGACAATTTATGGGAAATGACTATACCACCAACATTAGTTGCGAAGGTTATAGAAACTAAACTGAACTTCAGTAGAGATTAATAACCATCAACCTAAACATTAAGAATATCCTCCTTCAAATAATAATTGCCCATAATGCTTGTTGTTTAAAGAGAACCTAGAAGGAAAACTGCATAGTAAGGAAGAAAGTACTCTTTTTTTCTTGTAACCAACCTCCAATTTCTTTCTGCCACTTAACACATTCGATGATGACTCTTAAAACTAAGGCAAATGACTCTAGCTAACACATCAACTACTTCATCGTTTGCCTCATAATGATCATAGATGATTCAACTCAAAATAAACTCATCGTTAGACATTTATATCCTAACTAATCGTCGCCCCCTAAATGATTCAACTGTATTTTTATCCTATGAAAATCATCATTCGCTCTATATTCTAAGTAAGTGCAAAAACTCTATAATTAACACAAACAACAAAACCATATAAAATTATTTTAACAAATTGAAAATTGAATACACAACAATTTCGAATTTTGACATAGATAATTATAACCTAGACATTAAATTCAAATATCAAAAAACAAAAAAAAAAAGCATTTTCACAAATTATAAATTTCAAAAAAACGAAACTAAACAGAACTTCAATGGAGATTAATAACCATCAACCTAAACATTAAAATATCCTCCTCCAAATAATAATTGCCCACAATACTTGTTGTTTAAAGAGAATCTAGAAAGAAAACTGCATAGTAAGAAAGAAAGTAATCTTATTTTTTTGTAGCCGACCTCCAATTTCTATCTACCAATTGGCACGTTCGATGAGGAATCTTAAAACTAAGGCAGATGACTCTAGCTAACACATCAACTAATTCATCGTTTGCCTCTTAATGATTAGAGATGATTCAACTCAAAATAAACTCATTGTTGAACATTTTTATCCTAACTGATTGTCGCTTCCTAAATGATTCAACTTTATTTTTATCCTACGAAAATCATCATTTGCTCTATATTATAGGTGAGCGCAAAAACTCTATAATTAACACAAATAACAAAATCATATAAAACTATTTTAACAAATTGAAAATTGAACACACAACAATTTCGATTTTTGACATAGATAATCGTAACATGAACATATTAAATCCAAATATTAAACAAAAAAAAAAAAAAGCATCTTCACAAATTATAAACTTTAAAAAAATGATACAACCCATATGATTAAAATCATAATTGGACGCATAAAATGAAACCCAGCTATAATTCAATGAAGAACCCAATACCCAAATTTAGTAAACCGAAAGATCCAGAATTTATAAAGTTATAAAAAATCGATCTGTGTGAATTCATTGAAAATGATATAAAATCAATATTCAGAGAAATTGAAAATGAGTAAACAAATATTACTGATTGATCGAAAATAGAAAACGAAGAAAGATTTAATGAACCGTATATCTGAATCTGATACGATTCTAGCAGTAACAATTGGCTTTCAAACTGAAAGATTTGTTGTCGCCACATACTGTTTCGAAGTAGAAATTGGAAGAAATTAATAAATTAAAGAAGATTTGAAGGAGATTACAGAGCAACTTGCTAGAGTTTGGAAGAGAGAGGAGAGTAATCGAGATTTTGCAAATTGAATTAAGATTAGATTTTGACTTTTTTTTTTTTAATTTTCTAGATTAGGTTAGGTCGAATCTATATCAAACAGTTCAAGTTCGGTTCTATAAGATAGAAAATCGAAACTAAACCGAAATAAATTAATTTTCTATTTTTAATATCAAAATCAAACCTAAATGAATCAGTTCCGGTTTAGAAACCGAATTGGTTATTCTGTTTCACAAGATTTTGGATCAATCTGAAACTTATGCTCCCCTGTACCAGCAGCCTATCAAATAAAATCTTTGTGCTCTCTCTAACACCCTTTCTTTTACTACTGTATTCTTTCTTCATTTTACTGGTAAAGAATACAAGACAAATTCTTTCTAGATTTTTTTTTTCACAATTACGCATTAACAATCCTAATGTTCCCACTTGTTACATATTAATAATAAAATGTAAAATAGTGGATATTTTATTCAATAATATTTTTATAAATTTATTAATTAAATAAAAAAAATTTAAATTATCTCTTATCGTTAATGTTATGATTGATTAATTTTAAAATAAATAAATAAATAAATAAA
>JAXCLQ010000010.1:8281283-8302230 GCA_035584115.1 Cedrela odorata | reverse complement strand
GTAGTGCGGAGCAAAAGCGGATAGCATGGAGAATCCACCACCATGCACGTACAATAAGAGAGGGAACTTCTGGTTAGGGTTTGTGACTTTAGGTATGAAAATGCGGGCAGATACAGGCTGTTCAGATGAAATAATGACATCTTTGGATCGGACGCCGATGGTGAGGTCATCAGGCGGGGGAACTTGATCGCAGTGGGGGTGGAATAACTGGATGCGGCTGTCTTTATCAACCCGGAAGAATCGGAACTCTTTAGCGACTTCAGAGTCGTTTGATGCCATTGAAGAACAGAGTACTACTAGATAGAAGATTAGATTTAAGTGACGAAAGGGAAGAAATTGTTGTCTTGACGGAAGTGGAGCTTGAAAAGGTTTAATATTTATCAAGGGTCAGGACCATGCGATGTGAATGCCATTGAAATATCATCACCTAACTTTCCACAGTATTCATCCATAAACTTAACATTCTTTCAACTCTCTTTTCGCAGTACTTATTGGAGATATCCATAAGAAAAGTGTTTGGGCATTACCAGAAGATTCGGTAATCAGAAATTTAGACTCAACACTTGTAATTAATGCTGAAAAGAAATAAGCTTAATACATCATACATTTTGGGAGCTTGAATCAAGTATCAAATTTTGGACCGCATTTTAACCTTGTCTTGGTTGATGAAAGAAACCAACCTTTCCATCAAATCCACAGCCTGATGAGAATTAGGCTTCGAGAAATGGAATGTATGGCCAACCTCTGTGTGTTCTACTATCTCTAGATTTCCTGCCCACCCACTTCTCTTCAAATTCTCGCAATAACTCCTACCCCCGAAATCAAAAAATCTTTCTCCGCCAATATCACCAACACTTTCTCACAGCAGATCCTAGCCAGATCCTCAACACGAGGTCTTATCCTAGGATCCAGCAAATCCCGATCGTTTGGACAATAATACGACCAGACTCCACCTTTGGCTTCATCTGCAAACATCGGGTGCACCAAAGCCAACCCAAACACTCTCATTTTGGCTAACCTAGCTGGCCCGGCTCGGACCATCAGGTAATGGATTATGTTCGCCCCGCTACTTTCACCAGCCAAAAACACTCGCCCGAAATCCGCATGTTTCTTCAGCCATGGATCTACAGGGCTGTCCCACTTAGCCTGGGAAGCCACCCATTGCAGCGCAGCCCACGAGTCCTCGTAGCATGCCGATAACGGATTCTCCGGAGCTAGCCGGTACTCAACGGAGACGGCTACGGCATTAGATGTGGCAACCAGAGAAGAAACAAAGTTATGGTAACGCCGGTCAAAAGCTGATCCGAGACAAAAGCCTCCACCATGAAAATGAACTATGAGAGGCAGTTTCTTGTCCTGATCGTGGATTCTGGGTATAAATATCCGAGCAGATACTGCAGGTTCGATTGATATAATCACATCTTTAGATCTTACTCCGGTCTCTGGATCATCATATGGTGGAATTTTCTCGATCGATCTGTATTTCTCGACAACACCATCTTTGTATACTTTGAAGAAGGGAAAGTAATCGCCGGCTAACTCTCTGTTACCCGACCCCATACATGCATGATCTTACAAACACTTTCCCTGTTACACTAAGGCTAATTCGAAATTCGTCGGCTTTAGTTCCGCGAAATTAAAGCAAAGGGAAAAAATAAGTGTAATTAAGTCAACATTGCACAACTCCTTAATCAATCCGATATAGAATTATGAATATTCCTATGGTCATGCGTAAGCAGTGACTAAATCATATGCTTTATAATATAATTAAAAATGTATTGATGAATTACATGTAAAATACCCAATACTCCATACATATAACTATGCCTGACTGATGAAATGAACCATTTTCTCAATCAATGGACCGACTTTCTCACCATGTGGGTTGAACATGTAAAAGCAATGGTCTTCCCCTTGAGTTTCATAAAGTTCAACGTCGCCAACCCATTCACTTTTACTCAGTGTATTGTAATACGCCACGCCTCTGTTTTTCAACAAATCTTTCTCTGCCACAAAAATTAACACTCTACAGCCAGCCATGTTCTTCAAGTTCGGATCCACTCCCGGGTTTAGTTTCGGGTCATCGTCGCATCCGGTACTTCCTGGACACATAAACTTGTACATTTCATCGGGCTCTTTACCCCCAAAGAATGGGTGCATTATAAGCAATCCGTGAATTTTTAAGCCAGCCAATCCGGTAGTGCCAGCTTGGACAGCCACGTAATGGGCAATGTTGGCTCCAGCACTCTCACCCACCAAAAGAACCCGCCCGAGATCTGCATGATCGTTAATCCATGGTTCGGGCCCAAGCCCATTAAAATGGGAAGCAATCCAGTGTAGCCCGGCCCATGAGTCATGATATGCAATTGGTAGAGGGTGCTCAGGTGCTAACCTGTAATCGATGGAAATGGCAACCATGTTGGCTTTGGAAACTAGTGAAGTGAGAAAATTCTTAGCCATAACGCCACGGGCTGATCCTGCGCAAAAACCTCCACCATGGTAGTGGACAAGAAGCCGGAGCTTTTGATCTGGGTCGTTGATCTTTGGGATAAAAATACGGGCCTTAACGCCGGTTTCCGGCGATATCACGACATCTTTGGATTGGACTCCGGTACTTGGGTCATGACCTGCATCAATAGTTTTAAACTCTGTGTACCTCTCAACATGCCCATCTTTGTAAACCTTGAAGAAGGGTGGAAAATTTTGGGTTATTTCTGTGTTGTTAGAATCCATTGCTAAACTTGAGGACAGGAGAAAGAAAGTGTCCTAATAAAGTAACGAGACCAGAAGTATAAATGATTTTTCTAGTTGAAAAGTTAGGTGAACTTAATAAATTGCGAGTTCATTTTGGTTTCTGGGTAACGGATTTGTCGGCTAATAAATTATTATTATTATTATTATATTAATGAATTATAAAAAAAAAAATTAAATTATTAATTATTAATTATATCGCATATTAATATTTATTTAAATTAAAAATAAAAATATCTAATTATACTATCAATAATCATAAATAACACGAAAGATTGCGTGTATTAGGTTAATTTAATTGCTAAAATTATTTAAAATAATATAAGAATTATATAATTGAAAATTTGCTCACTTAACATTAATTCTTTTTATTTCTTATATTTTAATATTTAGTAAAAACAATAATAATAAATATTTTATCAAATCTTATTAAATGTAAAAATTTAATGAACTCGTAACATCAAAATAATAATTTAATTACTTAGTCTTAATGAAATCAACAAATTTTTTCATCAAGGGTCTAACGTTTTCACTATTGGGAGTGAACATATGAAAGCAATGATCTTCCCCAAGACTCTCATAAAATTCCACATCGCCATTCCACTGGCTTTTCTTCATACTCTCGTAGTAATACACTCCTCTATTTCTTAGTGAATCTTTCTCTGCCACACAAACAAAAATCCTCTCCATTTTCATGCTCTTCAAGTTCGGATCTACTGCCGGATTCAGTACCGGATCATTCTCGAATCCGGAACTTGTTGGACACATATATTCATACATTTTATCAGGCTCTTCACACCCAAAGTATGGGTGCACGATGAGGCTCCCGATAATATTCAAGCCGGCCAATCCGGTAAAGCCAGCTTGGACTGCCACGTAATGGGCTATGTTCGCCCCGGCACTCTCACCAACCAAAAAAACCCGCCCAAAATCAGCACGTTCGTTAAGCAACGATTCGGGACCTTGCCCGTTACAATGGGAAGCGATCCATTGTAGCCCGGCCCACGCGTCTTTATGGGCAGTTGGCAAGGGGTGCTCAGGGGCTAACCTGTAATCAATTGAAATAGCCATAACGTTAGCTTCAGCAACTAAAGAGGTAAGGAATATTTTGAACGGCAAGTCCAAAGCTGAACCAAGGCAGAACCCTCCGCCGTGGTAGTGAACAAGGAGAGGAAGCTTTTGATCTAGACTGTTGTTTTTCGGGATGAAGATACGGGCTTTTTGGACCGTCTCAGACGAAACCAGGACGTCCGTAGACTGGACCCCGGTATCCGGGTCTAGGCCTGCCTGAGAAGGCTCCATGTCGATGTACCTCTTGATGCTGCCATCTTTGCAGACTTTGAAGAATGGTGGAAAACTGAGAGTTACCTCAGGGTTGGTTGAATCCATTTGCAGAAAGGGAAAGGAGAAATTGTAAATTTGGTTATTCTGAAACAACAGGAGTAGCGTGTAAGAAATAGATAACAATGGAGCTAACTGTCTGCCTGTTTGGTGGGAAATTCTGTTAGAAGATGGCACTTTTTTACGGACAATATTGTTTTTCTGACCGGCTTAAAGGGGAGTTCTGCTCTCCAGGTTTTATACTCGGAACTTCCTATTAAAAACTAATTACAATTTATAATTGTTGGTTTATTTTTTTATTTAAATATAAAAAAAAGGTGTTTAACAACTAAATTTTATATTGTCCGCACTTGAAATAAAAATTATAAAATATGAGATATTTATCCTAAAAATAATTTGCATGTAAATTGTAAAAGCAATTTAAGCGAGAGCGGACAAATAATGTTAAAAAAAAAAAAAAGTATATTAGATAAGTGTTTCACCTCTCCATTGTAAATATTTCCAACAATTACATATAATTGGTTTGCAGCTTTTCATCCATTTATATTATGGACTCGTTCTTATTATTATTATTCTCGGAATTTGATTGTTTTCATTTGTCGAATTCAGTCTTGTACTTGCAAAGCATATTCATCATCATCACAATCATGATGGAGAAGAATCCCAAGAAATAAATTATATGTTAGTTTAGGTGATCGTGTGATAGAATTTGAGAGAGAGGTTGTGGTTTGTGTAGAGGATTCTGGTTCTGGTCTAAATTAAAGACAATGATAGAAGCTGATAGTCACAGAAAAGAGATAAGTAGACTCTACATTAAAGTTGGAATGGTGGGTGAGCACTGAGCAGACCAGTGGCTTGGAATTTGTTTTCTTGTGCTGGAATTGTCGTTGTTTGCATGTTCCTTTAAATTTCTCATACTTCAAATGTTATGAATTACATGAACATAGCGTCACAAGAAATATATAACATGGGTAGATTGCACATTTAGAAAAATGGATGGTTGTACTTCTTCTCCGTACCCACTTTTCTTAATTTTTATCATTTTCACTTCCATCTTTGTTCGGAAGAAAATAGGGATAAAAAATTTTGGGGGAGATACTCTTACCTCTAACCCCAATTTTTTATTTCTTCGTTTCTCTTATTATTCATGTTCTTTTATTTATATATTTTATTAAAGATTTCTAACAAATATAATATTTTATTATAAATTTAATATAATTAAATTTTTAAATAATAAAAATATATTTTTTTAGGAGAAATGAAGTTTTTTTTTTTTAAGAAAATAAGGATGGAGTGAAGTCCTTCCGTCCTCGTCCCATTTTAATTTGGGGGTGAAAATCATTTTCATTCTCACTCCATTTCTCCATTTTCCTCAAAAAAAGTTTCCCAAACGGGACTAGGATAATGAGAAAATAGTGTTCAGGAGTAAAACGTGCAACTCTAAACATTAGAAAAATATGCCAATATCATATCATGTCTTTATTCTTTAGATATATTCTTAATTTTAAAATAATTAACAGCATATTCTGTACCAATATTAAGATGTTTAAATTAGAGTTTTATTTATTGATATTTAAGAGAGAAAATTAAAGAGACGATGATTATATTAAAAAAAAAACATGTCATGTCTTGTCTGAATTTTTTTTTAATTTTTATGATAATCTTTTTTTTTTTTTTTTTTTTGCTTAGTTGTCCTTAACTCCTCTTTTATATATATTGTTTCGTCTCGAATTTTCTAAATTTAATAAAATTTTATATAATCTGAAAATATCAATTCCAGTCGCATTTAGATTTCGAAATCATAAAAATTCTACTTTATAAGCATGACTTTTCGAAATTTGTGAGATTTTGAGCCCTGACATAATATATATAGTAGGCAGTGGATCATTATTATTAAATGAATCTTACTTGCTTAATACATCTACTAGTTTAAAAATTCTTCATAATCTAAAAAAAAATTAAAAAGAGAGTAAATCCTCAGCAAATACGTAATGTCAAGAGGTCTCAAATGCCATTTTCATAAGAGATGAGCTTATACTATATTACATATTTCAAGTTTCTATCAAACTATTCTTGAAACCTTTATAAATGAAAAATATTTTAAAATTAATACCCAAATTCGATGTCTTTTATATGATCTTAGGAGATCTCTATTCTTATTATTTAAGGATTTTTGACTTATATAGTTCAAAAATATTTTCTATTTATGTTTATAACTAAACTCCTAAATGTGTTATATTTGGGGCCAATTGTATATTTTTTGGAAAAAAAATAACATTTTTTATGAGAACTTAAAATTTTGAAGTTAAAATTTTCACGTTTAATTATAATTTTTTATGTGAATTTTGAAAAAAAGTAAGTAAATCTTTAAGAAAATAGTTAAAAACTAGTTTACCAATGATTTGATTCTAATTTATTTGTTTTGATTTTAATTTTTTTTGTCTAAGTTTTGAGATTTAGAGAGAGAATCAATGAAAAATAAGATGAAAATACTATTTTATCGATGAAAATACCATTCCATATATAAAATTTTACTATTCTTTTTATGAAAATACTATTTTCTCGATGAAAATATTATTCATTTAATGAAAATACTATTTATCGAAGAAAAATAAAAATTAAGGATAGAATTGTCTAAATAGCAAATTTTTTATTCTAAATATAAAAAATTTTATCTTGAACTAAAAGTATAATTAAACAAAAAAATTGGATAACGTCAAAACCTGTTATTTAACAAGGTCCTTGTTATTCTCTTAGGATTTGTTTGGTATGTAAAATAGTATAGAATATGATATGATAAAATTAATAATTTATAATATGATATGATAAGATAATATAGGATAAAATAAGATAAAATTATGTGTAATATTATATTGTGTTTGACATATGATAAAATATGATAAGATTATATGTATAATTTTATTTTTAAAATTATTACAAAATAAATAAAATAATTATTTATTTAAAATAAAATAAAATAATATTATTACTATTAAATAAGTATTTTAAAATATTAATTTAAATTATTTACAAATTATTTTTTATTTTTTAATTTTTATCTTTTTTTATCTTAAATTATTTTAATGATTTTTCATGACATAAAATTTATTATTATTATTTTTTTTAAAAATAACATATGCATACCTCTTAAAATTAGTCCTTTTTTTTGTGTACCAAAACACGAGATTCGACTAAAATAGTCCAACCCTTATCCCGTAACAAAAAGGGGCCTTATGGTATATCCTAGCATCGGATCGGACTTGCAGCCCTTTTTTCGTCTCTCATAAAATTTTAACCTGGATTCTATTATATACCCGACCAACAGGCTATTCCACTTTACTCCCCAGCAGATTCCATTAAGGAGGAGTCCACTTGTACTTTGTCTTTGCAGTAATTTTCACGGAATTAAAGCCAATCAATTTTGAATTAGCCTCAGTTTGACAGGGAAAGTCTTTGTAAGATCACGCGCAGATGGAGTCGGGTAACAAAGAGTTAGCCGGCGATTACTTTCCCTTCTTCAAAGTATACAAAGATGGGGTTGTCGAGAAATACAGACCGATCGAGAAAATTCCACCATACGATGATCCAGAAACCGGAGTAAGATCTAAAGAAGTGATTATATCAACCGAACCTGCCATATCTGCTCGCATATTTATACCCAGAATCCACGACCAGGACAAGAAATTGCCTCTCATAGTTCATTTTCATGGCGGAGGCTTTTGTCTCGGTTCAGCTTTTGACCGGCGTTACCACAACTTTGTTTCTTCTCTGGTTGCCGGATCTAATGCCTTAGCCGTCTCCGTTGAGTATCGATTAGCTCCGGAGAATCCTTTATCGGCATGCTACGAGGACTCGTGGGCTGCGCTGCAATGGGTGGCTTCCCAGGCAAACGGGGACCGACCTGCAGATCCATGGCTGAAGAAACATGCAGATTTCGGGCGAGTGTTTTTGGCTGGTGAAAGTAGCGGGGCGAACATAATCCATTACCTGATGGTCCGAGCCGGGCCAACTGGGTTAGCCAAAATGAGAGTGTTTGGATTGGCTTTGGTGCACCCAATGTTTGCAGGTGTAGCCAAAGGTGGAGTCTGGTCGTATTATTGTCCAAACGATTGGGATTTGCGGGATCCTAGGATAAGACCTCGTGTTGAGGATCTAGCCAGGGTCTGCTGTGAGAAAGTGTTGGTTATATTGGCGGAGAAAGATTTTTTGATTTCGGGGGGTAGGAGTTATTGCGAAGATTTGAAGAGAAGTGGGTGGGCAGGAAATCTAGAGATAGTAGAGCACACAGACGTTGGCCATACATTCCATTTCTCGAAGCCCAATTCTCATCAGGCTATAGATTTGATGAAAAGGTTGGTTTCTTTCATCAACCAAGAGAAGGTTAAAGGGTTGTCCAAAATTTGATATTTGGTGGCTGAAACTCCCATAATTTTATAATTTTGAGGATTAGAAGAGTTGGTTCTACATCTCTGATTGTGCTCATACATTGTATCCTCTTAATTGACCCTTCTTTAATTCAAGGATTCTCTTGGTAAATTCTATAACATTGTCTTCTCACAATACCTTTTCAATTGGCAACCATTCTCGGATATCTCTAAAATATCAAATCTTAAACGTTATGAATTACATCAATTCAACATGCACCACATCATAATTTATAGGTCTATTTTGTGATTCCCATTGGAACTTGCAACTCGTTAATGGGCTTGGTCCTGGACTTTTCTGCTCAACAACACCCGAGCCCAACAATCTAAAACTTGTAGTTAATAAAAATTATTAATTTTGTTAAAAAAAAGGGTCAAACCTTTCGCTAATTTTGTTCAGGAAAAGCGAAGTGCCGTTACCAGACTTCAGAAAAAAGGCATACCAAAAACCACGGGTGGGGCATTAATGAATGATGATTGCCAGCTTAGTAGCCGTGTTAATAAGAAACGACGTCGTACTGTCAATGTCATTACTCATTAATCATCATTAATTAAATTATATAATCTATCGGATTTGTTTCCTTACAGCAGTAGTATATTACAGACATCCATGAATCGGAAGCAACAACATTACATTACAACACGAACACAGAAACGCTGGTCTGCATGCAACGGTCTTAACATAACTTAAGCATCTATTGGTTAAATTCGTTTTCTGAGAAGAACAGCTTTTCTTCTTTTATTTTTACTTGTTTTTAAATCTATTTATGGATAAATACGATTGCTAAAAAGTTAAACAGTGTGAAAGGTGAAGGAGGGAGCTAGCGAAGAAACTGAGCTGACAAATGCCTTTCTGAGCTTTTGGAAGCCATGGCTGACGATCTCTGTTCCTTCGTTAAGGTCTGTTACTGTTTATATACCTTCAATTTGGCCGCTCAGATTCTGTTCATGTTATATATATATATATATATATTGTAATATTTTTTTGGGTGCATGTGACTGTTGTGATCTGGGTTTTGAATAACAAAACAATAGTTTTCCTGTGTTTCCGGGTTTCTTTTGTCAAACAGAAGCAAACCTAGGTTTTCTTTTTATTTAGCTTGAGATGTGCAAATTTATTTGTTTAAATTAAAAGTGATTAATGAATGCTTAATATATTATATCAATTTTTATCTTTTAATTTTGACTTGTCCATAACTTCACATATTTGCTGTATATGCCGTTTCACGAGTGTGGTTATGGAGCTTAATGACATGGAATTATCAGTACCTATGTTACTTGTTTTTGTGGTTTATTATTATATTTGACATTCTGGGTAATTTGTAATTTACAGGATGCTTTTATATTAAAGTCTCCAAAGAAGTCTCCACTGGTATTGAGAATGATTGTTTTGGTGTTTGTTATGGTTTGTGCTGTGTATATATGCTCAGTTTGTGTAAAGCAAATCAGTACCCACACCAAGTCTGAATTTTTGAATGTTCAAGTGATTGAAAGGCCTTGTCCGGTGCCTAATATTGAACCATGGGAGATTCCTTATGTGCATTACCCCAAAACCAAAACTTACAGCAGGTAAGACGTTTATCTATATTGATCCTTAGTTTAGTTTCGATGTAAATGATTTTGATTTGGTTCTTCGGTGTATTATTAGGGCTGAATGTGCATGCAATCCTGTGCGCTATTTTGCCATTCTATCAATGCAGCGATCAGGCAGTGGATGGTTTGAGACACTATTAAATAATCATTCCAACATAAGCTCGAATGGAGAGATTTTCTCTATTAAAGTGAGGAGGAGTAATAGTTCGACAATTGTTGAGACTTTGGACAAAATTTACAATCTAGATTGGTTCAGCAGTGCTTCCAAGAATGAGTGCACAGCTGCTGTTGGGTTTAAGTGGATGCTTAATCAGGTGAGAATGTCATTCTGGAAATGCTCATTAATAAATTTTAGTCCTCAACATTGGCCCTAACAGCCATTTTATCAGTAGTTCATATTTGTAGAAGTTATTTATGTCTTACTAACATCTCATCACTTCTCTTTCACAAGAATAAAGGCATGATTTGTTGTACATTTCAGGAGACTGTCTAGTTCTTTGTAATATCATAAGTTTTTTCACAAAGATAAGAGGGCTAGGTATGATTAGGAACTCCTAAGGACAGTAACAAGATTCCCACATCGAAATCAATATGGAGAAAAAAATACTGAAATGTTCTTCTTTTTAAAAGTTTAAAGTTGCCAAGGGGGTCTTCTGTTAAGTAGTTTTTTAGCTTCAGATAAAGTATGTGTAGCAATAGTAATTTTGTGAATACCAAATATGACCTGCAAATGAATTTTTCATGAACCTCAGTGTTTCAGAGTATGTGTCCTAATTCATGCATTTCTTTTGATTCCGTTTAAAAAATTATTTGTGTTCACTCTTTATGAGCTCATTTTAGTATTATTGTTAAAGGATTTATACTGGAACCAATAGTCAATGATTAAAACTGCTAGTCTATTCTCTGGTAAGATTGCGAGGGTGAAAATGGTTTTCAGATGCTAATGCAAGGTCATGAGTTGCCTAAGTTTATGCTTTCTTCTTCATTTGTATATTGAATAGAATCATGTTCTTGAATATAAACAGCCTACTTTTAGATAAAAACTTATAAATTTTTCATGACATTCAAATCTATCTCCCTAGATTCCAAAATCACTTTTTGTGAGTCAGTTTTATTACATTCTCTGATTTTGGTATCTGGATGAACTGAGAAATTTATTAAATTTCATATCCCAACTCCACAAATGCATTTCAGCTAGATGTTCTGCTAAAATCATTACAAATTATCTAGCTTGCATCTGCGTATAAAAGATAATGATTGTAATCAAGTTTCAGGATGGACCATTAGTCTGTTTGTCAGTAAAGTGGTTAATAGTTCTTAGAATGGCTTTTCAGTTGGAATGGCTGGATACATTTTCAAGGGAAGCTGCTATATTAGATTGTAGATTTTTTCTTCTTTTGGTGGTTGTTATGTGGGGGGAAGGGCCTTTTGATAAATGGTTTAGTTTCTTTCTAGGCTTCTAGCCCTCCTTTAGTAAGTACTTAGGAATGTATATAGGTATTTCTTTGAAAGGGTGTTGATGCTAGATTTGTAAAGCTATATTTGAAAAAAGGTGGGATAGAGTAGAAGGAGGAAAATGAATGTGCAATGTTAAGGGATGGAAATTATTATGTTTAGATGCGGGCCTCCTTGGGTTTCATGTTATTTGATAAAAAAAGTTAAATGCACAAAAAAGTCACTTTAATATGCTACGTGTTAACTGATACTGTTATAATTTCTGGCTACTATGTTGAAAGTGTTCATGTTCTGCACTCATATGGAGAGTTGGCAGCGAAACTATTTAAGAAAAGAAGCATAGTAGGAACAAAGTTTTAATCTTGTTGTGATGTGAACTTGAAACTTGATGGCCTTGAGACATTATCGGACTTGTAAATCTGGATATTTTTTACATGATTTACCCAAACGGAGTTTGACATTGTTGTGCTGGAGATAAAGTGAGCTGATACTTTCCTGGTATAAAAGTTTTGACAGAGATCCACTCAGTTTGAAACTTGGTAGGTCTTGCCTTGACCATCTACTGAAAGGGGGTTCAGGATTGGTGTTGTTGGGGAACTAATAACAAAATTGAGAACCAGAGCTTCTTGGGAACAATTGATAAAACTAAGGAAAATTGTATTATCAATCTCTTAAAATATGTACACATCAATGAAAGGTATAAGATATTGATTTTAAATTTTAAATTTAACTCATTACTGAAAGTAAAGTCAATATAAACCTTGTCTCATTCCATTATAAAGATCTTCAACACAAAATTCTCTTAGTACCCATCCTGAGGTCCACCAAGAATTGTTCAAAGGTGATGGATTTGGTGTGAGTTAACAATCATACCTTTCCTTTCTTGAGCAAATACTGAGATTAGTAGCTTCTTCCAATTGAATAAAGTTTGCAGTGGTCTCTGTGTCAATTTATGCTAGTTCTGATTGCACGATTGTAGTTTGAATTTGTCATTTAGTGCATATGTTAATTTTCCTTTCTCATGCATGTTTTTGAATTAAAAGTGGTAATACTGATTATATGTTGTGACAAGTAGCAATTTATTCATGCAGGGTTTGCTGCAGCATCATGAAGAAATAGCAGAGTACTTTAGAACCCGAGGTGTTTCAGCTATATTTCTCTTCCGAAGAAATCTTTTGCGCAGGATGATTTCAGTACTTGCAAACTCTTACGATCGAAATGTTAAGCTATTAAATGGGACCCACAAATCACATGTTCATTCACCGCATGAGGTTTCCCTCTCTCCCTCCTTCCCTCCCTCCCTCCCTACCTCTCTCCTCAAATGTGTGATATTATGAGTAATGGTTTCAGGCAGAGATACTTGCAAGATATAAACCTTTAATCAATGCAACATTGCTCATACGTGACATGAAGCAAATAGAAGAGACACAAGCCAAAGCTTTGGAGTACTTCAAGAGCGCTCGTCATATAATTCTTTACTATGAGGATATACTCAAAAACCACACTGTAAGACAAACTATTATTAAGAAAGATGATGTATTGCTCATGGTTTATTTTTTTGATTGAGTGTTTATATCATAAGATATTTCATAATTTTACTTTGCAGAAATTAGTGGACCTTCAAGAATTTTTAAAGGTCCCATTGAGGGATTTAAAGAGCCGTCAGGTAAAGATACACAAAGGGGCACTATCCAACTATGTTGCAAACTGGGATGATGTCCAGAAAGCACTCAATGGAACTCAGTATGAAAGCTTCCTACATGGTGAGTATAAAAAATGAAGCTCTTGATGTACGTACTTTTTTTTTTCTTTCTTCCTATTCTTACATTGCAGGAGGCAACGGGAAATCACTCTGTTGAAATTTTGGCTGCAGCATGTGCTTTTTTACCTTTTGTTTTCCCCCTCTCAATATTCTATTGATTCTTTTTCCATTTTCCTCATTTCCATAGAAACTCTGTTGTTTTTAAGCCAATCAAGAGAGAAGATTGTTGTTCCTGTTGTATATTTTGCCCATCTATACTTCTCTAATCTGTTATGTAGATTTAAAAATAAGAGAAAAGAACAGATCAAGGATCATACAACTACAGAATTTGCTATCAAAGTTTAACAAATTTCATATCACCTTTCCAGTTAGTCCCAATTTTAGTTTATACTAATAGGAGTTTGCAAACCTTGCACAATCTCTGAAGACCATTCAAGCAGTATCTGAGCTTATAATTTCTCGCTATAAACAAGTTTTAGAAAGGTCTCCGTTATTGATTTGCCGTGTGTTATAACTGTATGTTCTGCATTAATGCCCCATTTCTTCATGGCAAATTGCACCAAATGACTAGGCCGACTGCTTGATAATGCCCTCTGGACTAAATGGAATGTAGTTTTGGCACCATCAAGTATGGTGGAAGGGTTGGCTTAGCTGTATTATAGTTGTTATTTATGCCTAGCTGTTCCAGGTTTTTGCTTTGTTGTCTTTGAAAAGGAATGTAGTTTTGGTTTATAAATGATTTCACTTAATATTTATATAATTTTTTTTTTTTTATAAAAAATACCCATTATTAAATGTCCAATTTGTATGCATTCAAAAGAAAGCATTTCAATGTTGACCTTTTTTTTTTTTTTTTTTTTTTTTTGGTCTTTGGGGGGTTTGTTGAGTTGACGGTGCGTACTCGTCAGACTCGCGGACTTACGTAGTTGCCTCGTTCAAAGTTCAAAACGGCACCGTTGACTGGTAGAATACACGTGACACAATCATAACACGCGGGCCCCACACGGCTCTGTATTTTGACCGGACCATTCCCTCCTTAACTTGTCAAATTTTCCGATCTAGGAAAGTTCTGCAATAGTTTAGCCGTACGATAATCATTTCTGTGAAAACCGACGGTCGAGATTGCTTTCAGGCAGAAACTATATATATATATATATATAAATTTTTTTTTTATACCGTTGCTTGGAGGGCCCACTTCATCATCATATAAAGTATTTAACTTGGAAAGAAAGTAGTTTATATTACCATTGTGATTTGAGATTTTATTTATTTATTTATGTAAAAATAAGATAATAAAAATACTATTTTTTAAAAATAATTATTATATAATATTATAACAATAATATTAAAAATATGATTTAATAAAAATAACACAATTTCATCTAAAATTATAAATTACAAATATTTTGTATTTTAAAATTAATAGTAAAATAATAATAAAATTTTGATGTATATAAAAATATTTACGAATTAATTGATTTAACAGATAAAAATTTGTTAATAGTAATTAATTTTAATTTTATTTAAAATAATTTTTAAAAAATAATATATATATTTTATATAAATAAATTAAAATGATTGAAAGATGGATAATATGATTGAACAAAATAAATAAAAAAAAAAAAAAAACCAAAGAATGTCAAACTCAAATTCAAAATTAAAATTATTAAATTTAAACATTCTATTGGATTAGAGGAAACGAATTTGGGTCTTTAATAATTTCGTCTTACTGTAACTAAGACCGCCGGTTGCATCTGAACCGTACACGTCAGTACACAAATGTGGAACCCACATGTCACGGACGACAGATGATCGTTGTGACCGAGGCCTTAAACCCCAAACCCAAATTCTTCTTCTCAGATCCCACAACACAGAAAGACGAAGCCTCCCTATAAAACCTCAATACCAAGTCTGTTGTCAACTCTTTCTCCTATCTCTCTCTCTCTCGCTCGTTCGCTCTTCACCCAGGCAGAAAAAAGAACCGACTTTTTAGAGAGAGAGAGAGTGTGTGAAACCAAATCTACTCATCAGATCAGAGAGGATGCAGCAACAGCAGCAGCAGCAGGCGGCCAAAACCAACGGCGGTGATGTGAACGCGGTGGCTGCTGCAGCACCATCAGGACCAGCTGGGCCTCCGCAACCTTACCAGTGGGTCCCCCCGCATCAGCAACAATGGATGGCTATGATGCAGTACCCGGCGGCGGCGATGGCCATGATGCAACAGCAGCAGATGATGATGTATCCGCATCATTATATGCCGTATGGGAATCCGTATTATCAAAATCAAAACGCGAACCAGCAGCAGCATGGAATGAATAATGGAAAACATAACGGATCTAATAATTTTAGTAATAGTGATGAGGCTAAGACCATATGGATTGGTGATTTGTTTCATTGGATGGATGAGACTTATCTTCATAACTGTTTCTCCCACACTGGCCAGGTGAGTAATTTGAGATTTCTGGTTTGTTTTAAGAATCTTGCGTTCTTTTGGTGGGTTTATCCTATGAATGAATATAGTTTGTGGGTTGATATTGATTGACAATAACATTTAGATTACATTGCTGCTGTATTATGCTGATTGAGATGATTGTCATTGGAGTATTTTGTATAATGTTTTGTGGGATGTATTGTTATAAATCATTCGTCATTTAATTTTGTTCTGGATCACTAGAGGTTGAACCTAGTTGGATCTTTATTTCTAGAGGTTTTAATGCTAATTAATGTCATGGGATTTTGTTTCTCAATGTTATGGAAAATTTTTTGTGATCGTTGTTGTTAAACTCTTTTGTGGACGACTGGATTAAATTGCTCATGTACTTGGAAATGGAGGAAAGCATGTTCCTTTTAATATTTCTGTACGAGGGTGCTAGTTTGAGCTATGCCAATCATTGTAATGTCAATGTTGTAGTATGGGTAATTTTGAGAAACAGAATTGCTTTATGGCGTGGTACCAAAGAATAAGCATATTACAGATATTTGAGTTGTCTGATTGATCTTTTAATTGATTGTAATTAACAGGTTAAATGTTTTTAGTGCATGAATCAGGTCAATTGATCGATTGGTAATTGTAATCCCAATTAAGGAACTGGTAGATCGATCAATTGGCTTATTATTGTAATCTCACTAATAAAAGGAACTGATAGGTTGACTGTTGTATGGCACGTTGTATACAGGATGAAAACTCCTTTCAGGGTGAACAAGCCTTATTGACTTTTGTTTTTCTTATAGAAAGCTCTTGAAATGGAATTGACCTGTAGGTGTCAGCTACCTTAGTTGATAAAAGCCATTTGTCACAGTGACTGAGCTGGGATCAAGTGCAAATTATGCTGGGTGGTTGGTTTATAGTACAAGTATGAAAGTGGTTTATGGTATGAAAATGGGCTACCTCCCATAGGCTAGTCACCAGTGAATCAGGAAAAGATGATTTCATCTCTATAGAAAATGGGGAAAAAAATTTCACACTGAACTGGAATATTAAATCGTTTCCAAGTTGTTTGTTTCATTTGGGTTAAGACAGTTCACTAACTATACTGTCTTAAATTATGAGATTAAAGTCTTCAGTCCTAATATTTGCTGTGATCACTGTTCTTTCTTGTCTACCCCATTATAAAATGTATGTTTTCATTTATTAATTGCTAGTAAAATTATGAAAGGCATTTCATTTTCCTTTCGTCGTTTTATCATGATTCAGTGTAAAATCGAAAATGTTACTAGCTTTGATGCCTTTTATACTTGTGGCCTTGTCATGTGCTGAGAGATGATCAATTGACTCTGGCTTTCTTATTATGATTCTGCAAAATATGCAGGTTTTAAACGTTAAAGTTATACGCAACAAACAAACTGGTCAGTCGGAAGGGTATGGATTCGTCGAGTTCTATTCACGGGCAGCAGCTGAGAAAGTTTTGCAGAACTATAATGGTTCTATGATGCCAAGTGCAGAGCAGCCTTTCCGTCTTAATTGGGCAACCTTTAGTGCGGGTGATAGGCGAACAGAAGCAGGTTCTGATCTATCTATATTTGTAGGAGATTTGGCTCCAGATGTGACCGATAGCATGTTGCAGGAGACCTTTGCTAGTAAATATCCGTCTGTAAAAGGAGCAAAAGTTATCATTGACTCAAATACTGGCCGTTCAAAAGGCTATGGTTTTGTGAGATTTGGTGATGAAAATGAGAGGTCAAGAGCCATGACTGAAATGAATGGTGTGTACTGTTCAAGTAGGCCAATGCGCATAGATGTTGCAACCCCCAAAAAGGCTTCTGGATATCAACAACAGTATTCCTCACAAGGTATGCTATAATGCTATTAGCTTTATAAATTCTCTTTGAACCAAGGAAACTTGAATGTGGTAGCTTTGAATTCCTATAATGTCATGCCGTGGAGTTGATCAGGTAGGTTCTATTTCGTAATTTAATTGTTACCAATTAGTCTGGTTGTTTTTACTTTCAGTACTTCTGTATATATTTAGGTCTTTATGATGAAAAGAGATCAAACTTTTTGAATAGCATACCTTGTTGTGATTGGTTATGTGCATAATTATCATTAGTCTCAATAAGGGTAAAAAAAGAGCTAACAAACGATTTTTTTTCCTAATCCTTTTTGTGCGTGCATCCATTTTTTACTCTTTATTTTCGTTATTCTTATATTCATTTTAATCCAAGAACTTTATATGGTTCATTGACCTTTCCTGAGGTTTGGATAAAATAGCACAAAACCCACTTTCTAAATTCATCAGAAAATTCTCTTTAGATTTTGAGAATCATCATAAACCTCCTCTAGATTTTCTGAGAGACCTTCCTTGAAGTTTTACAAAATCTATTAGAAACCTTCTCTGCAGTGGAGCTTTTGCTATTTTCAAACCTGGGGGGTCTGCTTCTAGTCAGGCCAAATTGCAGGAATGAAATTTATCCCCAGATATTTAACAGGCTAACCTTGTGCTTCTAACCAAGATATGGATCTTTTATTGTATATCTTTCTTCTTATTGATTCATTTTGTAGTGATTTTATTTTTTGGTGACATTCAGTGTTGCAGTCCTAAATTTTAACTTTCGTCTAAAACCCCTTCTATTGTGGGCTATACTTGATTGTTCTTTGACAAAGCCTTTGAGTGATCCTCCATGTGTTAATTTGAACTGAATTATTTGTGTTTTCTCTCTCTTTGAACTGAATTAGGTACATACTTTTTTAATTGTTCTCTCCACCTTTTACTTTTCTTAATCTCAAGTTTGTCTCAACACATTAGATGGTATTATTTTGCAAATGATTGATGTTGTCGTTCTTTTCTGTTTATTTAACATCTTTGTCAAGAAATCTCTTATTCTTCCTTACGTGAACATGTAATTAGTATCATGCTATCATGCTTAATGACTTAAGCTTGTTTTTCCTAATGGGCTAAAATTATCATTGAAAGCAGTGTATTACATGGTTGTGCTTTGTATATGGTTATTTATTTTATTTCCTTTCATTAGCTCTTGTATTGGCTGGTGGACCTGCATCAAATGTTGCTGGGGTCCAGGGTTCTCAAGCTGATGGCGAGTCAAACAATGCGACTGTGAGTCCATCTTTTCCGTGCTCTGCTAATCATTCACAAGCCTATGTATCTCATTTACTGTTAACTCATATTTTGTTGCAGATATTTGTGGGGGCACTTGACTCTGATGTCAGTGATGAGGATCTCAGAGAGCCCTTTTCTCAGTTCGGTGAGATTGTCTCTGTGAAAATACCTGTTGGTAAAGGATGTGGATTTGTGCAATTTGCAAACAGGTAACCCCCCTTGATTCACTACTTTGAAGTTACATATTGCAGAAATATAAGTGTTATGGACTTTATTGTCATTGCTGTTGATTAATTACTGTGCCTTCAATGGAGAGAACATTTACATGTGATATGTCTCAGTCATGAAGATTGATATGTCTGTGACTATAGGTTAAAGAAATTACATGACTATGTAACCTGATATCTGTGGCCATTTGTTGACTACGCTGCATTGTTTCTGTTAACAGAAAGGATGCTCAGGTTGCACTGCAAAAGTTACAAGGAGCTGTTATAGGCAAGCAAACGGTTCGTCTTTCTTGGGGTCGCAATCCTGGAAACAAACAGGTAATTTGCTCAAACTAAGTGCATGTTTATAGTTAATTACTTGTTTCTTTTGCTCTTTATTATGTCATTTTTTCTGAAAAATATGTGATTTGCTCTTGTTTTTTGTTGTCAATTATATCGCTCCCTCCTTCCGCTTATTTGCTCTTTTTGGTTTATTTTCTTATTTTTTTGTGTTTTCTCTTTGGAATATGTGGCTTTTGGCAGTGGAGAGGAGACCATGGTAACCACTGGAGTGGGGCACATTACGGAGGCCTGGGCTATGGTGGGAATGGATATGCTTTTCCACCAAATCAAGATCCAAGCATGTATGCTGCAACTGCCGTTCCTGGGGCTTCTTAAGACGGGACATGAAAATTACCAACACTGTGTAATCTGAACTTGCAGGACTGGCTTAAAATTTAGCCAATGAATCCATGATTAAAGTAGGATGGATTTTGCTGCGGCATATGGAGCTTAATCTATAGTTTGCAGAATTTTGTAGTTGGAATATATTTAATAGCGCTTGGAAATGTGTGAGGCTTGTATTATTATTTTTATATTTTTGGGGAGTCTGCTTGAGAGGGATTATTAAGTTTGTGTTCTTAACTAAACACACAGAGGAGAATGCCAAGTACAAAGCTCTTAATTGCCTATCGCTGTTTTTGTCTTGAAATCACCTGAAGCTATGAGACTGGCTTTTTGTCTTGCTGCTTCTTCATATTATACTCTTTTAGATGGATTGCTGTAGGATTATGCTGAAGTGCTTAACATTTGTGTCGTTTGAGTTGTGGCCAATGTAAAGCAATTGTTTGTTTGATAAAACTATGTGGTGCTTCATGAATTGTGTAGAAAGTCAAAAAACTTCATCAGGCAATTGAAGATGGGTAAAAGTCTCTTTCTGAAATTCATTTGTAGTGTCTGAAATGGAAAACGATTTTTGGTTTCCTGGAGAGTAACACTCAAGCTTCACATGAGAGCATTGTTAAGCACTTTTCTAGGAAGCGTTTATCAGTTGAAAGAGCATCACCTAGACTAGATGCTCACCTATAGATGGAAAAGATTGATAGCAAAATCAAACAAATCCAAAGTTGTTAAGAATTGATTTGTTTTTATTGTATCCCAATCACCCATTTCTGTTGTAATATTTGAATATGTGCTCATTCAATGAAGAAATAGGATTCTCTATTGGTATGAGAGCTTCTCTGAACATAATTTTCAGTCTGACCAATGATCATGCCTAGAAAGATTTGCTACATATGGAAGTCACTTCCTTTTCTACACATAATAGGCGGGCATTACTAAGACTTGAAACAGCAAAAAAAGCAAAAATGAGAAAGTTACCATGTTAGAGCTGCAGCTTTGTTCTCTATTGTTCATCAGGCAAGTGTATCTGAAGTCTGAATTCCTATGCCATTGTCCTTTATATATATAATTGAAATGTTTATAATTTTGTTAGTTGGGTAGCTGGATTTGTAATATTAAGCAAGAATCAAAGAAGAAAATCAGACTCTTATATAATTCCAAAGCTTTAGGTAAGGAAGA
>JAXCLQ010000010.1:8233993-8247685 GCA_035584115.1 Cedrela odorata | reverse complement strand
TTATTAGCCGATCCCGCATTTTAACTTTTATTATAAGGTGTTACTCTATTGATTACTAGTGTATGTTTTTGATCATCAATGCTAGCCCACTTATAAGGTGTTACTCTATTGATTGCTAGTATATGTTTTTGATCATCAATGCTAGCCCACAATCATAAATTAATGCCCCTTCAAAAGCTACTCTCCTGTTAGTATATCGTTTGTCTCATCCTCTCAAGGGATTATATTTTCATAATTACTTGAATAATTAAAAAAAAAAAAGATAATAAAAAGAAAATGTAGAAATTTATTTGAATAGCGTAGTGGAAAGTTCCATTTGTTAAGTTAGAACAGAATCTTTAGACAACGCAGATAAATACAACACAAGTACAGACACATGTCGTCGTGCAAAATAGAAGTCCTCGTGAACAAGCGTGAACCATGTGCTCGTCATTTATTGTTGTCACAGTTTCCGGCCGATATCTTTGACTCAACAGCTCTCGTCCTCATAGTCAAAACTCAGACAGAACAAGACCAAGTCAATGTTGGACTACAGAGACTAGAGTTTGGTGAAATACAAATTCAGATTACACTTGTTAAGAAACCAGAACAGGAACGCGAGTGTTCCAGGTCGGAGCATTACTCTTCTCAAATTCAGAAATAACAATGATATAATGGAAAGAAAGAGCAGAAATGCACAACACCCAGATCAATGTAATAAGTAAAAATGTTAATATGTATAGTTTTATTATCATATCATGGCCACGTTTAACAATGCATGTTGCTTAAAATCTTTGAGAATCCCACTTTCAGTGTTATCGTTGATTTCAGAAAAAAGAATTGTGGGATGTGGGGAAAATCTAAATTACAAGGTGATTTGGTGAAAAAGTAAGAGAAAACTGGAGAAAAAAGAAGAAGATGTTCGTTCATTCGGATATTTATGAACAAAATGACTTAAAAACATTAGAGGACTGGTGCGAATCAGTTGTATTTTAAGGTTATGAGAATAGATGCCAGAACAAGAATGCTGACATGAATCTAATATTCTTCAAATTGTCATATACAAACTGTAAGTGGGGGTTACTTTCGCCCTAAAATTGTACAAAGGTTGCATGTTGCAGAAACACTGCACCCCATTAATCAACACAGAAAACAACTATAATGTTTTAAGACAGAGCTGCCCATCAGGTCAGATCACAATAACAGTTATTAGATTGCTGTACCGAGTTCTTCACTCATCAAATCCTCCCCAAAGAAAAATCATTAACTCTACAATAAAAGAAATGCGGTCGAGAGACACCAGATAGTAACTCACATTTTAGATCATCCCTTGTGTAACATGTGAGTCAGGCATACTAATCTACTCCATCATGTGACCTGTCAAAATGTATTGTCTGATACCTGCATCGAAAGTGAATTAAAAAGATCAATTGCAGTCTCAACTGGTTCGCAACAACATTTTTCCATGATGCAAGGTTAAGAACAGAATTCAATGTCATTTTTATCAAATATGTAGGTCCAAATCACACAGTGGCTAACACCAAAACCTAACAGCAAAATTTTGACATTGCTTTCTTACAATCCTAGTAACACTATTTATCAACAACATTCATGACTGTGAAGTTTTATAGCTATTTTACTCTCTGGCCAGTTCATTTATTGAGCAAGGCCGAAAGAAAACCTACCAACAAAAGCTCAGCCCAAACTACCTTTCTTCAGATCATTTCTAAGGAAAAATGGGCCAGTTTCAAACAGCATACATCTTAGACAGTCTTGGTTTCCCAACCTTGGAAAGTCAAGCTATAGCTATTCAAGGTCGACATGAGATTGGCTTGATAAAAAGCCTGCTAAAAAATAACCATGCTAAAACAAACTAGACTGGATGAAGCAACTTTCCTGATCTAAGTTCAGTAGGCCCTTACGGACTAACCAGGATGCTGCTCAACCAATAAATATAGCCAACTAATTATTACCTTTTCGACTATTAATCTTATAAATTATTTAGGTTTCTATCATTCCTCGGGGTTTTGTGTCAATTGATTTAAGTTACTAGGACATAAACTAGTGTCTAGGTTCAAGTCACTCTTTGCTTGTAGAATCTGTAAATGTTTTGAGTTTTATGAACATTGATGGACAAACAAACACAGAATAAATTTCAACACTAAATTATTTCACTATCAAGTGATTATTGCATTTGGTGAAGCTTGTATCTTCGTCAGATCAATTGATTCCATAATTACTAAAACAGTGCACCTCAGTTTGATTGCTTTCAGATCATCCTCGCCTCTGGCTTGAAATTCCTTTCAGTTTCATAACCCTACTAAACTTTTCCTACATCACATAGGCGGTTTACAGTTGTACTTGGGTTTACAGTTGTACTTGTTTCTGAGGTTTCTCTACCTGTGACAATTTCATCAAAAGCAAAGCTATGGCCTTCACTACGTTTCTTTGTTCCAAATCCTATTGAATGTTAAAAAAAATGATTTAACAATTTTTTCCAATGAAAGTTTCAACTGTTCTTATTACATTGGGGCAGTAATTCCAATTTGCCAATTTGGTTTAGGATTTCACAACATAATTTTGCCAATAACACACACTCACATCAAGGTTTTGATAAATAAAAGGGTAATATTTCGTCAGTCAATACCAAACAATGTATAAAGTGGATTTTTCTCTATATAGTCTGGCAATTAATATAATTATGCCTTTTCAAAATGTAGAAAAAATGTTATTAACTAGTAATTCGGGCCAAGGGTCCATTGTCTGGCTCATTATCCTAATAAATGGGAGAAAAAAAATTTCAAGCATTTTAAACCAAATAGCATTATTTCTGGTGAGCAAAAAAATTATCAAACTTATATGTTCGAATGCAAATAAAAACATGGGGAAAAAAAAAAAGAAGAAGCTAGTTAAATAGCAAGCAGAAGCATACCCCAAATGGTAATAAGAAAAATGAAGCTATCTTGAGCAATCATGAATCAGCGAGACTGGTACAGGCCAAGCAATGGTTTCTCCCTCTCTTCAACTCTTTTCCTTGCAGCCTCCCTTGCTTTAATTGCAGCAGCTTCTGCAGCAGAGACAGGCTTTGTGATCCTCTTTGGCTTATTATCTTCCCTTTTTCTCTTGCCTACAGCACGTGATGATGGAGCGCCTTTGCTGGATCTCACTGGGTTTAAAGAAGATGAAACAACGACCCTGGTGCAGGCCCACTTTTACTTTTAGCAGAATCTTTATTTTCCATGATGGATCCTGCTGCAGAAGCTGGCAATGGATTTTTTATTGCTAGTTTTTGTTTGGAACCCGATGAAGCTGGAGTTGTGGCATATGCCTCTTCTTGTGTCATCCACTTGCCTGTTTCATTTCCATTTTAAGTAAATACAGTATGCGACATGATCTGAAAAAGCATCTTAAGAATAAAAAAGAGCCCCGGGTCAGTGAATCCATACCTAAAGCATCAGCATAGTAAAAGCCCGATTTTGGATCACAGAAAAGACCATTACTTTGGTTGTAGTAATAGCCTGAACTGCTGTCATAGTCCCATTCTGTCATCATTAAGCTGTATCAGTTTGAAATTAACACAATCAAGAAAAAAAAGCATTTACAAATGATATATAATCAAGTTACAGTACATTTAACAATCAAAACAGGCCTATTCATTTAAGTAAAAAGATATTAGACCTGATAGAGATTCAAGGTCATATCTATTTGGTTGATTGCATCACTCATTGGGTTCCACATAACAACTGCTCACAAAACAAAGTTCAGCAGAATTTTGGTGGCCTATTATATGGCAGTAGAAGATCAAACCTAGAAACACAAGGTAGCTGTTAAACAAGGCAGGACGAACCAACCAAAGGAATGAAAGACAATTAATCCCAACTATGATTACCGAGGAAAAGGAAATGCAGTTGATTATTGGGCCTTTCAGCTACATCAAAACTCCTAAAATGCTTAAGCTTACTAATCAATGTCTAGCCAAAATCAAGCTTGTTTACTAGCCTAACACAGTTAAATGGATAGAAGTTTCTTTTTGTTTAAATTTATGCTATAATCATAAGCTCCAACACCTACCAATGCAAATTAATAATCATAACATAATACAAAAGTTAACTGAGTAATAATATAATGCTTTTTCTTTTGAAGCTTTCTGTAATTATGTGCTTTACGAGACCACACATTAGAAATTCTTGAGATCTGACTCAATTATCACAGAACCTGATTAAATTGACACAAGTACTTCCCAAGCTTGGCTCACTAAGCAATCAAGCTTGAAAATTAGGACACAAGCCTGAGCAAGACTGAGCGAGTTAAGCTACAACACTCAAGCTGTTTGTGAGAAGCTTGAACATGTGGACCTAAAATATATTCAGGATTGCACCTCACGGCTGGACATTTTCAAGCAAAATGTTACTAAATAAGACAAACAAGTTTCCCTGCCATATGGATGAGACATAATTACATTATTTCTATGCTGTCAAAATTTTTCACTGTAGAGCTAATATTTCAACATCTTTGATGACTAGATACACTTCATACTTACTCTCTTGATCATTCAAAGCAAGGACATTAGAATTTCTAGCCTCCTGAAAATTTACAACATCCTTCTGATAGCTACGATTGGCTTTCTTGCACACATTATAATATCACGGAAAATAATCAGCATCCAGCACAAAAGTAAATACATATATTCCATTGGTACTGAGTAGAACAATATATGGAAAAGAAATGCTCTTATCACACTCGTGTAAGTTTCTTAAACACCGTTTCCCAAATTTACAATTTACCACAAATCTTTCTAATCTTGAAAACTAGGTTGATTTGGATGACACGATATCCTTGAAATTAGATTTTTCAATATAATTCATCTTTCTTATCTTGCCACCTCAAATATGTTAACAAAAAAAAAAAAAAAAGGGTAAAGTCGAAAGATGAATCTATCAAAATGGATATATCTTACTTTATGTTCAAGTTTAATAAAAGATTAGGCACTGTGGTATTAAGTTGCATGTGAAACTTAAAAAAATTCCCACAATTATTAGAGGACCACCATCTTTGAAAGAGAAATGTTCATGAAATAGACTTACTGCTTCAATCTGTTCAAGGGCACGGACTGCCTCTTTCTGCTCCTTCTCCTTGGCAGCATTCTCTTTTCTCATATCAGCAAGCTTCTTTTGTACATTTTCCCTATGACGTTGACCAAGCTCATGGTTTCTAATGCTGGAAGGATTGTTTGCTATGTAGATTTTGCAGAAGTCGCACCATTTATTACCTTGGCTAACCCGATACTGAGGAAAAAGTGTGAAACAAGAAAGTAATCTATTAGCTCTTAAATCACATTATAGGGCTTAAAAAATGGAATAAGTGGAAGCAAAAAATAATTGGAAATTGCAAAGAGAACCAAAGTCATCAACCAATACAAGTACACACTTATAATAGACATCAAAGAAGCATAAAACAAGACATTAAAGAACATCAAGCGCAAGATTTCAAGTATTACAAACAAAGTTTGTCAACACTAGTCGTTTCTCAGTTACAATCTTAAAACAAACTAAAATCAAGAAGCATCAAGTAAAAGAAACAGAAAAAAATTGTCACCATTGTCGAAGAGAACCACTTTGTTCTACAAAGCATTGACTAATGTAAAGCCTTTGATCAATATGAACAATATTAATCTATCTAATTCAAATTTACAAATAAATAAATAATCTTGGGTACAAATTTGCATCACAACTAAATCAAAGTAGTAGCTAATACTACTCTCCTTATATCTGTATGGATTCCTCAAAAATTCAATCTCCAAAAAATTAGCAAGCAATTATTAATGCAAAACCTATTGGGAACTCACTAGAAGACGCTTTAAAAAAACAAAAAATCAGATAAAAAAAAAATAAATGACGATAGTGATTAGATTTCGAAGCAGAGAGATGGGGTTGAATATACCTAAGTCATGGCTGCAAATTAAACTTGTTGGTGAAAATCGAATGTAACAATCTGAGCAAGAGATGGCCAATTATTCAATTTTCACCAATAATTGTTGAAGGAAGTGTTCTAAACCCTAAATTTCTCTCTCTCTTCTTTGAAATGAAGAGGCCGGAGCGGGTTTGATTTGTAAGTACCTTCTATGAACCGAACCGGGTTTATATCTTATTAATTGATTTATTTTTTAAGTTTGATGGGGATCCGACCCGTTTCCATGCCCTATTTTCATCCAGATCGGTAAATAACGTTTCGTATTTTAAATATTCGGATTCCTTCGTTTTATAAATCCGCCCGTGAGTGACCCGTGATGAAATGCACGGCCACCGCTACGACGCTGCGCTGAAGTAGGTCACGGAAGAACTCTGAATATCGAAGAAATCACAATGGAAGAAACGTTCATGTTAATGCTCTCAAACCTCCTCCACCTCCATAACTCCCTAGACCCGACCACCTCCCTTCTCTCCTCGACAACGACAGCCGCCGCCGGTACCATCACCTCCGCCACCTCATCTACCTCCCTTCTCTCCTCCTCATCTGCCGCCCCCCTCATCTTTTTCACTCTCTCTTCCCTCCTCGCTTTCCTCTCCGCCTCAAGACAAAATTCCTCTTCTAAAAACGACGGCGCAGCTTCCTCATCCAAAAACGATGCCGCATCTGCATCTGCATCCACCACCGACTACTCTGTCTCCGCCTTCCGCGCCCTCACCACTGAACACATCTGGTCGCTGGAAGCCCCGCTTCGTGAAGCACATTGGCGTTCGCTGTACGGCTTGTCGTATCCTGTGTTCACCACCGTCGTCGACAAACTAAAACCCTACATCGCAGCCTCGAATCTCTCTCTGCCGTCCGATTACGCAGTGGCAATGGTTCTCTCGCGTCTCGCTCATGGCCTCTCAGCTAAAACCCTAGCTTCTCGGTACTCTCTTGAACCATACTTGATCTCGAAAATTACTAATATGGTGACTCGTCTTTTAGCGACGAAGCTGTACCCGGAGTTTATTAAAATTCCGATTAGTCGTCGTCGTCTGATTGAAACGACGCAGGGTTTTGAGGAACTGACGTCGTTGCCGAATATTTGTGGGGCGATTGATGGGAGTCATATTAAAATTAGTAATGGGAAATTAAAGCATTTTTCGTCGAATCAGTACAGATGCAAATATGGGTATAACTCAGTTTTGCTTCAGGTTGTAGCTGACCATAGGAAGATTTTCTGGGACGTTTGCGTGAAGGCTTCGGGTGGGACGGATGATAGTGCTCATTTTAGGGATAGTTTGTTGTATAACAGGCTGATTTCGGGTGATATTGTGTGGGATAAGGCCATCAATGTGAGGGGTCACCATGTGAGACCGTATATAGTAGGTGATTGGTGTTATCCCATGTTGTCATTTTTGATGACACCCTTTTCGCCGAATGGGGTGGGAACACCTGCTCAAAATTTATTTGACGGGATGCTGATGAAAGGGAGGAATGTGGTGGTGGAGGCAATTGGGTTGTTAAAAGCAAGGTGGAAGATTTTGCAGGATTTGAATGTGGGGATTAATCATGCACCGCAGACCATTGTTGCTTGTTGTGTTTTGCATAACTTGTGTCAGATAGCTAGGGAGCCGGAGCCAGAGCTTTGGAAGGAGCCTGATGAGAATGGGACTACTGCAAGGGTTCTTGAGAACGAGATGCAGTTTTATTATTTTGGAGAGGGCTTGAGGCAGGCATTGGCTGATGATCTGCATCAAAGGCTTTCAACAAGATAGTAGATGTGGTTTTAAAATTGAAGATGGGAACATACTTGAACTTGTAATGATATGCTTTTAGTAAGTCTAACCATTTTCTCTTTTCTAATTACCAAAAGAGCATGTCATGTAATTAATTGTTTGCAGGATTAATATTTCAGTTCTACTGTTTGTATCCCAATTTAGTAAGCTTTTGAAGTAGTATTTGTGGACAACTTCATATATATTGTGTAGTGAATCTATCATGCAGTTTATATGGAGCAGTAATATAAAGAAAAATTCAGTTCATCTTTCTCTGTTATGATTGATGATACTTTCTTCTCATCCATTTGAGAGCAAATGAAGTAACTTTTGTATTCAGTTTAACTAGGGATGCATACTTCATAGAGAAATTGTCGCATGTTTACAACTGCGGATATGATCATATGGTGAATTCATACAAAAGTAGCATCTGTCACAAGAATCTTGCGACTTTTATAGCGAGTCTAAATCTTGGAGTTTGATTGCAGAATTGACTCAAATAGTTTTTTGTTTGATTTGCAATCGCTCACATTATTCAGCTCTGGGAGCAGTCTCGTGATATGTCCATCATATTCATAAGCTTTGTAAATGTGGTAAGAAATGTTTATACGCTATAGGAATTTTATCAATGCGGATTTGATTGCTTATTCGTCTTGGTTGTAAAATTCCTTGGTAGTGTTAATTTAACTAACCAAATTTTGCAATCCTTTCCTTATTTTGGGGTACCTGGATGGTATGCTTGTTGTAGGGAGAATCATAAATGGAATGGTTTTGAGTAACAGGTTTTATTTGCTCCAAAGTTAATTCGATTTAGCTTATACTTTCCTTTTCCTTTGTGATTAGAGGATTTAGCTGAATGATAAATGGAATAATTTTCACAGTTCTACTGTATGTAGTGATCTTTGGCGAAAATTGGTATCAAAATGAAAAATTTTCATTCTCTTATATAATTCTATTTGGAAAGAATATGAGTTTATAATGACAGAGCAATATTACTAGCCACATGAGTCTATTATTGCTGTTATGAGTCTATTAAAGAGCTAATGAAGCTCCATTGGCAGGGTTGAAGACATACTTGTTTTGAAAGGACATTGACAAAATTTGATCAATTGTGGATGTTATTATGGTATCTTTACTTTGTGTTGTGATGTGTGGCATTTCATTTGTTAGAAAGAATTCTGTGCTCCAAGTATCTATCAAGCTGTAAGCTTGTAATGCAATTGTAGCATTGATTAAAGCAGTTCTTGCCAGATTCTTGGTTAACCTAGTAAAGTTGAAGAGCAGTTTTGTGTAACAAGTCCTTTTTTTTTCGTGAGCTTCTTTCTCTCTTGTTCTGTGTTGCTCTCTCTTTGGTATAAGTTGAGAGGTACACAACTTAGGCGGCTGAAATGAACAGTTTCCTGATAGTTTCCTTTCTCTGTCTGTTTCATCTGCGTTGTATGGATTTTTGTCTTCTTTTGCATACACCCTTTAACAGACTAATTGACTGATAATAACGCACCGTTTACATCAAATAACAAGGAAACTTTGTCAATCTTCCTTAATTTTATCGATTGCCATGTGCTAAATAAATGTTAAGAGTTTATTATCTATCATTAATGGAATATAGGTATGCAAAGCATCATTCTTCCGACAGGGCAATGGAGCTCCCTCAATGGTAAATAGTCTGGAGACAGATATTTTCATTAGTGAAAACAGCCCCAAGATCCAAGATACTTTTGGCCAACGATAGAAAGAGGAAAGGAGAAACAAAGTGAAAAATAGTTGAACGAATTAGGGGAGGAAACCAATTCTTAAACAACTGTATAATTAATTTGATGTCCAACTCCAACAAATAGTATTCTTAAATACCAAATAAAATAACTTCTTAATAAATCTCGAATTCCCTCTCGTATCAGCAAGTCCCTTTGTAGCAACAATCTCTTCCATGTTCCGTGTTGAAATTCCAAACGTATTGCATGCTAGCTCACTATACAATGCTCGCTGCATCTTTTCCTCTATCTTGGATATCAGAGCCCTGCTTCTCTCTCTTTAAAAAAGATTAAATCCTTCTTACAATGGAGAAAAAGATGAATAGAAGCAGAACAAAAGTTGGGAAAAAGAGCCTGCTAAATTTCCTACTTTTATCATACAAAAAGCAAACCCAGCCACAATTTATTTCCCAACTTAAATAGAGGTTTGATAAATGAACATCTATTCTCTGACTATATCCACGAAGGTTAAACTGAAGCAATGGTACTGGAATGCTCAACGTTGAAAAGCAAGACAGACAAACCAGAATAAGATAAAGCTGATGAAACACTAATAACTGTGCTCCTGGCAATATTGTCTCTTGAAACAAATCTGGAATAACGTATAATATAACAGCTGCAAGGTTTTCCTCTGGCCTTTCTTCAACATGGCTTAAATTCAAATGGCTAGAGAACCAAAATAAAAGCTTGATAAGATTCACTTAGAATCAAACCTTTAATAACATCTATGAAATAAAATTCTATAAAATATCTTAAAGTAACTAAGAGAGTTGGAGCAGCCTTCTAAGTTCTTTATGACTAGTAATTCAAGCTATATGTGCAAACTCTAATTCATGTTACATTATATATACCACTTAAGCATGTGCAATACGAAATATAACTTGCATACCTTTAACAAATTGCTGGCAATAGTACGGATACACAGTCATAAATACGGAATCTCAAAGCACTTGAAAGGATTCCAATGTTATCACGAACAAAAATGGTGATTGAAGAGATACAACTCCCTGGACATGGCTTCTATTGGTCCTGAAGAATTACAGCCAAAGATAGCAACAAAACTTTGCATTTCACCTGACTTCTTTTATCATGTCTTCTGTTGGAACTTGAGGGAATTGACTTCACGATCACCACCAACACGTGGAACTTAAATCTACCATACACTATTCCCATTAAGTGCTTCTCCTGCTATTTGGAAGGAGGCCATCCTTGCCCATTTCAGTAAGCACGATAAGAACTGCATCCATGTTGCCTTCTTTGTGGTTGATCTCGATAAGTACTTTTGAAAGTTCGGCATCAGTTAGCCTACAGCTTCTCAGTATGTTCTCTATAACTTGGTTCAACTCTTCATTCATACCTGCTGTGTATAGAGCTTTCACCAGAGCAATAACAGTCACAGAATGAGGAACAAAACTGGAACGGACCATTTCCTTGTACAGATCATATGCCTTCTGTACATTTCCAGCTTTACTATGACCATGGATAATAACATCATAAACTGCTTCATTAGGCTTGTGGTTTCTCTGAAGCATCGACTCAAAAACTCGATCAGCTTCATTCATCAAACCCTTCATACAGAATCCTTTTAGAAGAGCCACAACGTTTTTAAATTCAATACAAGTGCAGTTCTCTATCAGTGTATTATAAACGAGATCACTAGGGACAGACTCCTCATAAAACAATTTAAGCAGAAGCCTTTTTGCTTCCCTTGTGCGAGCCTGTTTATTGAGTCCATTAATAAGCACACTGTAGGTAACAACATCGGGAAGAAAGCCGTTCTGAATCATTTCATCATGCAGACGAAGAGCCAGAGGTATATCTCCTTCTGTACAATAAGCATTTATCAAGGTTGTGTAAGTAAATTCATCAGGGGACAGACTGCTACTCAACATCTCTTGGAAAAGTTCACAAGCTTCAGTTATTCTCCTCTGATCACACAGACCTTGAATGAGAGAAGAATAGGTAACAGTATCAGGTGAAATACCTTTCTCAACCATCTCCTGCTTTGTGTCAAATGCCTTATCCAACTCCTGGTTTCTGCAAAACCCAGATATAATTGTACTATAGCTTACAACATCTGGGGCTAACCCTTTCTCAACCATACCCTGAATCACTCCTAGAGCCTCTTCCACCCTTCCTCCAATACAATGTCCATTTATAAGAGAATTGTACGTCACTATTGAAGGCACAAATCCATTCTCATTCATTTCATTCAGAAGCCGGTAAGCTTCATTCAAAAATCCATGCTGCGAAAACCCATCAATCAATGTCGTATATGTCCTCTCATTTGGATGAAGCCCTCTAACACGCATTTGATCGAAAAACTCCATTGCCCTATTCAAATTCCCTGACTTACACATACTATTGATCAATGAAGTATACGTAACCACATTAGGGGACAGCCCATTTCTCACCATTTCTGCATGCAAAACGAGTGCTTGGTGAAAATTCCCCTCCTTACAATATCCATTAACCAGCGTATTATATGTCACCTCATCTGGGACTAACCCCATACTGCTCATCTCCATTAAAACCTCACCCGTCTCCTTTAACCTCCCTTCTCTACACAACCCATTTATGATCACATTGTATGAAATCAAATTTGGTTCAATACCTTTCAAACCCATGTCTCTCAACATCTTAAAAGCATCATCAATTCTCCCCAACTTACAATACCCATCAATCAATGTATTATAAGTGACCACATTCGCTAAACATTTATTTTTCTCCATTTCACTAAAAAACCGCAACCCCATTTCTAAATTTCCCGCACCACAAAATCCCCTAATCAAGATATTGTAAGTAAACACATTCGGCGAAATTTTATTTTTACTTATCTCATCATATACCTCCTCCGCAAATTTAACCCATTTATTACCCCCAGACCTAATTATTGAATCTAAAATTGCGTTATAAGATAAAATACCCGGCATAAAACCATGAAACTTTGCTAAATTAACAATATTTACAGCTTTATTAATCATGTTTAAATTAGAGTAAGATTTTACCACTAAGTCAATAACCGCCGAGCCTGAGTTTGAATCACACAAGTGGTAAGTCTCTTTGAGGCATGAAAATACGAAATTTCCATCGTCGCGGGATAAATTGAGAGCGAGGTCCTGAGCTAGGGTTTGGGCGGTTTTGTAAAGCTTGAATTTGGTTAAAATGTGGAGGGTTAGACATCTCAATTTGGGGGTGAAGAACGGGTGGGGCTGAGCCCACTTGACGAATTTTAGGACTAGGGATTGGTCGGACTGAGTTTTTAGAAGTAAATTGATTGCGGCTTCAGGAGTAAAATTGGAAGAGATAGAGTCTAACTGGTACGGGTGGCGCTTGAGCAGTGTTAGAACTTTGTCTGCTAAGACGGCATCGGTGGTGGGTGATGAGAGGGTGGAGAGTGAACGGTGAATTTGTAGGTTTGAGATGGGCATTTTGGGGACCTAGAAGCTCCAAGGTTTAGCAGAGGTTTTACCCAGAAACGATGTCAACTGTTTAGCTGCATGCTCTTCTTGGATTTTATTTATATATTTATTATTTATTATTTTATTAAAAATGATATAAAAGGTTATTCAATCAACAAAATCTCTTTAAAAATGATACAAAAAATTTAAAATTTGAATCCCCTTCACATGAAATGGAATAGCATCTACCATTTTCATTCATACATAAAAGTTTGGACAATTACCAATCCCTAACCGGTTGGCATTGTAAAGTATGGAGGATTTGATCAACAAATATAAGAGTAAAATGAAAGAAGTGGGAGACAGGTAAGTGTAACATGTATAGAAAGAGAACAATAATATGGTAAACACTAATAGATGTATTACTTTTCCTGTCAAGGCAAACCAACTATTTCTGCCACCATAAAATGAATCAATGGCTCTCTCTGCCTGCAATTTCTAGACAGTTCAATCTTCTCTCAACTGGAATGAGCGAAGCCTCAAATCTCAGGCAAAGTAGGTGGGTAGGGTGTTGCCAAGTTGGGTGCATGCCTGCAGCTTTCCCTTACTTCGAAGAATCAATCATCACTTTGCTGTGTCCGTATATATGCTAATCATCTCAAGCATTTTATCCAGCAATGAAGCCAAGAAAAATTACTACCTAGTGTAGGGAACTAACTCTTTAGTGTGGCTTTGCTAGTGTTCGGTTGGAGACTCCGTGCAACAATTTGACAAACCCATGAAAGCTTAGCTTCCCATCGGTATGTCTTATCCAGTCCTGGAGAACAACATGAA
>JAXCLQ010000010.1:8219540-8233893 GCA_035584115.1 Cedrela odorata | reverse complement strand
GGATTAATATTTCAGTTCTATTGTTTCTATCCCAATTTAGTATGCTTTAGAATTAGATTTTGTGGACAAGTTCATATATATATATATATATATTGTAGTGAATCTATTATGCAGTTGATATGGCGCACTAATCTAAAGATGAATTCAATTAATCTTCCTCTGTTATGATTGATGATGTTTTCTTATCATCCATTTGAGAGCAAATGAAGTAACTTGTGCTTTCAGTTTAACTAGGGATACATACTTCATAGAGAAATTATAGCCTGTTTTCAACTGTGGATATGATGATATGGTGAATTCATACAAAAGTAGCATCTGTCACGAGAATCTTCTGACTTATGTAGCAAGTCTAAATATTGGAGTTTGATTGCAGAATTCACTCAAATAGTTTTTTGTTTTATTTGCAATTGCTCACATTTTTCAGCCCTGGGAGCAGTCTCATGATGTGTCCATCACATTCATAAGCTTTGTAAATGTGGTAGAAATGTTTATATGCTACAGAAATCTTATCAACGTACGTCTGGTTGCTTATTCGTCTTCGTTGTGAAACTCCTTGGTAGTGTAAATTTAACTAACCAAATTTTGCAATCCTTTTCTTATTTTGAGGTACCTGGATGATATCCTCTTTGTAGGGGAGAATGATAAATGGTATGATTTTGAGTAACAGGTTTTATTTGCTTGAAAGTTAATTGGATTTAGCTTATACTTTCCTTTTCCTTTGCGATTAGAGGATTTAGCTGAATGAATTCTACATGATAAATGGTATAATTTTCAGGATTCTACCATATGTAGTGATCTATGGTGAAAATTGGCATCAAAATGAGAATTTTCCATTCTCTTAAAAGCCTGTTTGGAAAGAATAGGAATTTATAACGACAGCTGGTTGCTCAAAAGACCGGCAATATTCCATTCTCACCATACAATGCTCGCTGCATCTTTTCCTCCATCTTGGATATCAGCTCCCTGCTTCTCTCTCTTTAAAAAAGATTTAATCCTTTTTACAATGGAGAAAAGCATTATTACAAGCAGATAAAAAGGTTGGGAATAAGAACCTGCTAAATTTGCTATTTTAATTATACAAAAAGCAAACCCAACCACAATTTATTTCCTAACTTAAATAGAGGTTTGATTAATGAACATTCATTCTCTGATTAAATTAACGAAGGTTAAACTGAAGTAATGAGGAACACTACTCACTGTGCCCCTTCCAATATTGTCTCGTGGAACAAAGCTGGAATAATGTATAATATAACAGCTGCAAGGCTTTCCTCTCTTTTATAAGATTCATTTAGAATCAAAACCTTTTATAACATCAATAAAATAAGAGATTTGGAGTTCAGTCTTCCAAGAACTTTATGACTAGTAATTCAAGCTATATGCACAAACTCTAATTCATGTTGCATAGTTTATACCACTTAAACATGTGCAATATGTAATATAACTTGCATACCCTTAACAAATTGCTGGCAAGTACGGATACACGGTCATAAATGTGGAATCTCAAAACTCTTGAAAGGATTCCAACGTTATCACGAACAAAAATGGTGATTGAAGAGATACAGCTCCTTTGACACGGCTTCTATTGGTCCTGAAGAATTATAGCCAACGATACTGGCAAAACTTCGCAATTCAGTTGACTTCTTTTATCATGTCCTCTGTTGAAACTTGAGGGAATTGACTTCATGATCACCACCGACACATGGAACTTAAATTGACCATACACTTTATTCCCCATAAGTTCTTCTCCCACTATTTGGAAGGAGGCCATCCTTGCCATTTCAGTAAAGCACGTTGAGAATCGCCATCCGTGTTACCTTCTTTGTGGTTGATCTCGATAAGTTCTTCTGAAAGTTCGGCATTAGTAAGCCTACAGCTTCTTGGTATGTTCCGTATAACTTAGCTCGATTCTTCATTCATACCTGCCGTGAATAGAGCTTTCACCAGAGCAATAACAGTGGCGGAATGATGAACAAAACGGGAACGGACCATTTCCTTGTACAAACATATGCTTTCTGTACATTTCCAGCTTTACTATGACCACGGATAATAACGTTATAAACTGCTTCATTAGGCTTGTGGTTTCTCTGAAGCATCGACTCAAAAACTCAATCGGCTTCATTCATCAAACCCTTCATACAGAATCCTTTTAGAAGAGCTACGACGCTTCTAAATTCTATAATAGTGCAGTTCTCCATCAGTGTATCATAAACAAGATCACTAGGGACAGACTCCTCATAAAACAATTTAAGCAGAAGCCTCTTTGCTTCCCTTGTCCGAGCCTTTTTATTGACTCCATTAATGAGCACACTGTAGGTAACAACATCAGGAAGAAAGCCGTTCTGTATCTTTTCATCATGCAGATGAAGAGTCTTTCATATATCTCCTTCTGTACAATAAGCTTTTATCAAGGTTGTATAAGCAAATTCATCTTGGGGCAGATCACTACTCAGCATCTCTTGGAAAAGTTCACAAGCTTCAGTTATTCTCCTCTGATCACACAGACCTTGAATGAGTGAAGAATAGGTAATGGTATCAGGTGAAAAACATTTCTCAACCATCTGCCGCCTTGTGTCAAATCTGCAAAACTCAGATATAATTGTACTATAGCTTACAACATCTGGGAGCAACCCTTTCTCGACCATACCCTGAATCACTCGTAGAGCCTCTTCCACCCTTCCTGTAATACAATGTCCATTTATAAGAGAATTGTAAGTCACTATTGAAGGCACAAATCAATTCTCATTCATTTCATTCAGAAGCCAGCAAGCTTCATTCAAAAATCCATGCTGCAAAAACCCATCAATCAATGTCGTATATGTCATCTCACTCGGACGAAGCCCGCTAACACGCAATTGATCGAAGAACTCCATTGCCTTATTCAAATTCCACCTTTCCTGTAATACGTGTCCATTTATAAGAGAAATGATGTGACCTGTTTAGCTCTTCTTTCTTTGGGGTTTAACTTATAAACAAAGAATTTTTTTTTCCGGTGTCGTTTCCAATGTCTATTTAAACATATAAAGCTGATATTGATAATAACCTCACCACTAACGCGACGAAAGTCAATATTAAAAGAAGTATTGAACTTCAAAATATTTAAAATCCAATATTAAATATAATATTGAACTTTAAAATTTTTAAGACACAAATTTATTGTGTCTTAACATATTACTTAACAAAATAAGAATCAATAACTTCAGTGGTTGAAAACATCACACCAAAAATCGCAAAGAATAATTAAAAATTTTAAATGATAAGTATGTTGTTTTTAAATGTCACAAAAATAAACTTGATAAGTTCAAGAATTTAAAAATATATATATATATATAATAATTCTTTATTATTATTCTTGATTAATAAAAAAAATACAATGTTTGTCACTATATATAAATTTTTGAAATTTAACCTAAATTATGGAGAGCCAATATTATTTTGACATGTAACATTCCCCTTTTGAATCAAAAAAAGAAAATAACTAAATCAATATTTTGATTTAGAAAAAGACTACTAATCAAAAATTTGACTATAAAAGGAAATTACTAAATTAAAAATTTGACTTAGAGAATAAAACTTCTTCTAGAACATTAATTATAGTGACTAAGTTCCATTGAGACTGATTTGAACTTATGCTAGGCTTCTACATGTTTGCTATTTCATCAACTTATTAAATCAGCTCATCTAATACTTCTTTAAAACGCTTGACCTTAAGTCTTGAGATCGGCCTATTTAGCAAGCTTAATAGATGTTGTGATTGTTGTTCTTTAAGTCCCTTTAAGCCCGCGTGCGAGTTTTATCACCAATGATAACGTTGCAAATTTTGTTATTTACAAACCACCAAGTGTGAAACAAGTTTTTCTGCTTATTATCTTATTCTTCCTTAACCTGCGCGCTAAGAGCTCGTTTTACCACTAATAATTCTCCTTATACTATAAATTGCTCTTCATAGGCGTCTTCAAGAGGTGGCATATTATCTACTTCGTCTTCTTGTTCATCTTCTAACTCAACCTCCCCATGAGCATTGATCACCATCACCCTTTTATTCGGGTATTGGCTAGCTATATGACTCTTATCTTAACATTTTTGGGGATTGGCTAGTTATATGACATTTGCCTTGACATTTGAAACACTTAATGTCATGATTTCTAGAAGTAGTGGATTCAGTATTACTTTATTTTAGCGTCACAACTTATTTGACATCCTTAAAGGGTTCGGACTTAGGCTTAATTAATAAAAACTCTTTCCATTTAAGGGCTAGTCTTTAAGAATTTATAGCAGTCGTGCTTGTTCCTCTTCTAACTATGTTCCTCCGCTTCAATTATTGCTCAACTTTAATGACTTAGTACACCATATCTATCAACTCCACATAATATTGCATCTCTACGACATCCGCTATCTCACGGTTTAAACTGTTTAAGAACCTACCCATGGTGGCTTCTTTGTCCTCCTCTATATTCGCTCGAATCATAGCAACTTTCATTTCTTTATAGTATTCATCTACGCTCTTAAATCCTTGAGTTAGATGCTGCAATTTATTAAACAACTCCTGATGGTAGTAGCTTGGGATGAAATGTGTTCTCATGATTGTCTTCATCTCATCCCACGTCTCAACAAGACATCCTTGAGTTCTCTTCCTTTCCTTCAATAATTGATCTCACCAAATAATAGCATAATCAATTAATTCAATTGTAGTAAGTTTTACCTTTTTGATCTCAGAGTAATTGTGATAATCGAAAATCATCTCCATTCTTTTTTTCCACTCTAAATAAAGGTTAGGATTGTTTCTAATTTAAAAGAGTAGAATTTTTACCTTAATGCTTCCCAAATCATCATCTTGTCTGGGTCTACCCATCCTAACTTCTCTATTTCCATATCCATGCCCAAACCTCTCCTAGTTCACTGATGGTTCATCCAACCTCTCTTCATCTTCAACTTTACCCCATTATGCCCTTGGTTGCACTCGCCTAGGTAATTGTCTAATAAGAGTGTTTTAATACTGCCTTTTAGTTGCCTCCTCTTCCAACCTATCCATCCTCTCGTGAATTTACTCAAATTCAAACCTCATCATCCGCCTCTTCTCCCCTAGCAACGCTTGTAATTGTAGGTTTGAAGTGGTTGGTTGTTATCCTTTTCGGTTGAATTTTCTTCTTAATTGTGTAACATATTTAGAATATGCAAAAATAGGATTAGAGTTCTCACAAGCACTCCTTCACGTGTTTCACTCAAGAAAGATTTGCTTACTCTCGTGTTTAGCACTCAATTTACTCTCTTATGTTCTCAGCACTCTTGTCTTTTTTCACTCGTTATGTTTTCTTTTCACTCTTAATTAGACTTAAGAACAATCGAGATTCAAACAGTAATTAAAGATGAGGAGTAATCAAAATAAACTACAAGATTCAATAAGAAATTCTCAAAAAATTGATGCAAGTAATTAAAGTGACAATGATGATTCAAGAGTAAGGAATGTTAGATCAACACCACAATAAATTATAGGAATGATGGACAACAAAAATTTTGAATTTCATTTTTTTTTCTCTTCTTTATTTCTTTTATATTCACATTTTTTTATGGAACTTAAAATAAGAAGTATAAATTAAGACAAACTAAAGTAAGAAAAAAAAAAGAAAAGAAATTCGACCTAAAAGAAATTTGACCCTAAACCCAAAACAAAGAAACCCTAATTGAATTAGATTATGAACAAAAGAACCCCTAGAAACCTTAATTCAAAATTCAGCTAACTAATAATTATTTTTTTGTATTTTCATAATTCTAATTCATAGTACAATGATCAGTAAAATAATTAAAGGATAATCCAAATTTGCCTGAGAATCAAAACTCTGATACCAACTAATATAAATCTCGCCAACAACATAACGAAACCCAATACCAAACGTAGTATTGAACTCTAAAATCTTTAAAACGCAAATTTGTTAAGTCTTAACACGTTATCTAACAAGATAAGAACTAAGAATTACGGTAGTTGAAGACATCACACTAAGAATCTCAAGAACAACTCAAAAATTTAGGTGATAAGTCTAATTATTTTCAAACGCCACAAAAATAACTTGATAAGTTCAAGAATCCTTTCAAAAATGAAAGAAAAATACAAAATAGCTCTATAATATTATTTTTTACTAATAAAAATGTATAATACTTGTTCATTTATATAGAGTTTCGAAATTTAATTTAAATTACAGAGAACCAATACTATTTTAATATGTGACATTCTCCTTTAAATTAGAAAAAAAAATAACTAAATAAAAAATTTGATTCAAAGAAAAAAATTTCTTTTAAAACTTTAATCATATTGATTAAATTTCTTTAATAATAATTTAGACTTATGTTAAGCCCTCAAGTATTGACTGTTTCATCAACATATTGAATCAACTCATTTAACGCTTTTTTAAAATGTTTGGTTTTAAGTCTTGTGATTAATCTACTTAACAAACTTAATAAATCTTGTAACTGCTATTTTTAAGTTCCTTTAAACTCACGTGAGTTTCGTCTATTGTATGCATGGTTATGGAGCCCATTTGCGTCAGCTATTAATTGCAAAAATGTAAATAATTGTTCCAACAAATACTGTCAATCCCTTGCCGGTTGGCATTTGCAAAGTTTGGTGGATTTGTTCAACTGATCTAAGACTAAAATGAAAGAAGTGGGAGACAGGGAGTGGAACATGAATAGAGAGAGCATTAATAGGGTACACTAATTGATGGATTACTTCTCCCGTTGAGGCAAACTAACTATATCTTTACATGCATTGCCAAAAGTATCTTATTTTCTGCCACCACAAAATGAATCAATGGCTCTGCCTGCAGTTTCCAGAGAGTTCAATCTTCTCTCAACTGGAATGAGCAAAGCTTCATAATCTCAGGCAAAGAAGGCGCTTGGAGTGTTGCCGTGTTGGGTGCATATCTGTAACTTTCCCTTACTTTGAAGAATTTATCATCACTTTGCCATGTATGTACATATGATATCATCTCATGCTTATTATCCAGCGATGAAGCCATGAAAAATTACTACCTAATGTTGCGAACTAACTCTTTAGTGTGGCTTTGCTAGGTTCGGCTGGAGACTCTGTGCAACAATTTGACAAACCCATGAAAGCTTAGCTTCCCATCGGTATGTCTTATCCAGTCCTGGAGAACAACATGAAGTGGAATGGAGGGGCCAAGTCCAAGCTCCTGAAATGACATTTATAAAGGAAATATTTAAGCAAACTAAATTTTTTTGGTAAATGAACTAAAGAGGAAATAGATTAAAGAATATGATTCTCCTGCATCTCTCAGTTTTGTTCTCATTGACATTTTGTATAATTTGCGGGCAGCAGGGGTAAAAAGATACAATGAAGAATTCCTATAGAAAATTGGTATATGTGATGAAGAGAGCAGATATAAATATTCCTCACGTTCCCCTCGAGTTGGAGCTGCTCAGTGCAAACTAAATCCAAGTTGCATATAATCTAAACAAACATACATTTGATATTGGGTACTGAGAAAGTCCTGATTTTATGATTAACAAGTTACATTCTCAGCTTGGGAATCAATTCGTTATCGTTGGATCCTGTTCCAATTCCTAAAGGTGACATAATAGGCTTCCAAATGTGATATTAATCACATCAACTGTGAGAAATACTCGAATTAGTCTTAAAAAGTTCCAACTTACTGAAGCAAGTTCTTGGATGACAATTGCCTTGTTTCCCTCCTTCTCGAAAAGTTCATATGCACAATGGGCATGCTGTTCCCACCGATCAAGGGCCTCCAGCTGATGAACACTCAATGCGGCTGCACAGAATTCTTCAAAATCCATCCTTCTGTTTTGAAGTGCATTTAACTGTTGTGAAAATTAAACAGTAAGCATTTCAGAAGCCACAAGACTATAAACCATTTAAATTTCTATAACAAAATACACCAAAGATTACAAAGAGTTCATACTGAGGCAAGTAAATCGGGGATGCGAGATTCCGCCATTGCATCGGTTGCATTTTTCATCAGAGCCTGAACAGAACAGAGTGAATGACGTAAAACTATTATTATCCAGTAAAGTCATTTCAAATTTTGCTAGAGAGAAAAAGAGAGCCAGACATGGAACAAACCGTCTTAATATTCTCCAAGGTTATGCAGCCATTTGTGTTTGGCTCTAACAATGCAAATTGCTCTTTCAAATAAAAAATTTCATCAGCAGTCAAAGTCTTAGATAAGGCCTGTAAGAGTGATGCACAAAAGAAAAATAGTTAACCGTTGATTAGAGAGTAAACAACAAAAGCAAGGCTTTCAAAAAAAAAAAAAAAACAATTCCCATGTGTTGCAAAAATGTCAGAACTACAAAACAGTACCACAAAGCAAACTTTTGAATAGAATTTCATAAACTTATCATATGAACGTAAGTAAAGAAAAAGCCAGCATAATCTTTGATGGATTACTTGGTCTTAGTTTTGGCAAAAGAACACCTAAATACGGTTTATTACTGATGATCATCAAGTAAAACAGAAGAAAGTAAAATTTTAAATCTTGAATTTCTTGGATCCTGAGAAAACAAGATCCAAGATTTTGACAAAACAGAGTCCAGGGAAACAAATTCCCATCATTAACAAATATACACACCTTTAAAGCAGCCTTACGCAAAGAAGATGACAGCATGTATGCCTTCATCATTTTCAATATCAAAATATCAAGAGGTACTTTTACATTATTACAATTTCGGATCCAAGGATGACCTGAAAAAGTTAGAATATGAATGGTCACTTGAGATACTAATACTGGTAGCTTGATTACTTGACAATATGAGAGAAGAGGAAGCACTTACTCAGAGCTTGGGCAGCTGTCATTCGTTTCCGAGGATCCTTGTTTAGTAGGCGCTTGACAAAGTCTTTAGCTTCTGAAGATAAGGAAGGCCAGGGTCCCTCATCCAAACATGGATCAGCTTTCAGTACAGCCCGAAAAATTCCAGACTCAGTTCGAGCCCAAAATGGACGACTGCCACATAAAAGAATATATGCTATCACGCCTATACTCCATACATCTGCCTCTGTGCCATAAGATCTATGTAGCACCTCAGGGGCCACATAATATGCACTTCCCACAATGTCATTAAGCCTTTCGTCTGCAAACCACCATAATTATTGCAGAATTCATTCAACACTCCAAGGTTGAGTTAAACAAGAAAATCTGAAAGTGAGACAGAACTGATTGCAGGAGAAGACAAACCTGGTCTGACAAAATCTGATAAGCCAAAGTCAATTGCTTTCAACTGTGAGCTCTCATCCTTAGAAGTGTATAGGAAGTTCTGTTCCAGCAAATGGCTAAAATTAAGATTGAACATGGAAAGCATATAAAGAAATTACACTCTTCTAGCCCGATTCAATTACCCACTATCTACCACGAGATGACAAGTGTTTCCAAAAAAATATGGTACTTTCAAAATTTTGAAGTCTAAAATTGGAACTGATTCAATACAGAAGGAGAAATAGTACATGAACCACCGAGTAGAAATAGTTGTACGCTGTACTGATACACATAGAAACATACATGTCGAGGTCCCCAACAAAATAGAATAGATAACAAAACCTATGTGTTTGTGCAGTTCAGTTTACATAATTGGGATTGATCGGGGCTTTTTGGGAACCCAAAATCAATTCAGTTGTAATCTGACTAGTGTTAAGTTTCTTACTGTTAGGCAAAGGCAAGGATACTTTATAAGAGTTCTCGTTACAGCAAGGAGAGCAGACCCAACCTGGTCCACTTCCAGAAATTCTAAAAGAGTTACTTCATCAGGTTAATTTCCAATCAAGAAAATTGTCAATGGGCTAACCCACAACATCCACAATAGCCCCAATAATTGTTCATAGATTCAACTTTCCAGAAATGATTTAGTGCTCTAATAAAGAATAAATATATGGGAAAATGCTCCACCTCTGGTTTCAGATCTCGATGCACCACACCCTGAAGATGACAAAAGGCAACAACATTTAGAATCTGTACCAAGACAGCCTTTGCATCAGCTTCTGAAAACTTTCCGCCTCTACAATCATTATAGAGAATCCAGTTAAGACTAACAATGACACGCATATGAAAGTGAACATTAAAAATAGTTACTACTGGAGACATCACCTAGCGAGTATTTTATCTAGAAGCTCTCCTCCTTCACATAACCTGCAAATTCAATCGAATTAATTTAAATAATGTCAAATATCTCTTATAACTCACTTCGAGGAAAGTGTAGTAATCTCAACCATATTACTGTCACATAAATAAATCCAGACAAAGAAAGCTCAAATTTATAATTTTATACAAAAAAAAAAAAAAAAAGCTGAACTAGAAAAATATAAATAGTGCTTATGGAACTTGAAAGAAATATAAAGTTCACCGCAATTAATTTTACATGACCACTAAACAACATAATATCCTAAGCAGCGGTGCACATTCCAAACTTACTCCATAACGATATAGACATTATCATGGTCTTCAAATGCATCATAAAACTTTATTAGATTGTTGTGTCCTGACAAGGCTCGCAATATTTTCACCTCCCTTCTCACATCTTCAACTGAAATAGCTGTTGTCATCTGGTGATATAAAATGAATCCCATCAGAAAATGTGTAACGAGGAGAACAACCCAAGAAAGTCAATATAACCATTGAATCGTATAACACCTAATAGTGAATAATAAATGCATAAAAAATGTAGATCCCAAGCCTGAAAAAATTGTAGGGCAATAATGTTTCAGCTAAAAATCATCGCATAAGATCAAAATCCAAAACTAATGTTCATAACACTAGAAGTTAGTCACTCGTCCTCAATCATGCCAATCTATTTATTGGAACTTCTACCTCTCAACATTCATAAAAGAACTCCATTGCCGAATATCTAAACAAAAATACATGCCGTTGAATTTAGCTTTGATTTGGGTCATTCCAGTTGAATTTTCGAGCACATACGAGATGGAAATAGTAATAATTCAGTGTCTCTATGTCTAACTCTGACCTCAGCCATGACAAACAGAGTGCCAGAACTGAAAATAAATTTAGGGAAATTATACTGTCTCTTCAACGTTCTTGTGACCATGGATGAGTCAGATTATCATCCCACTAATTGAAGAAGCAAGAATCATCCACAAAATCATCAAGAATCTAGATATGGTTTCTATCCTTTAGGCAAAGGTTCAAGTCAACCATTGTAGCTAGCCAACTGTAACATCAATCTGGAGAAAATTATAGAAAAACCAAACCAGTTCAACCTAGCAAAATATCCCAAATAGTGTCACGTGACTATATGCAACAGCTGCCCCTTCAGGTTTGGTTGTAATAATATGCTAGTGGTGGATATTAGTTGAACGCTTCTGCAAGTGATCCTCTATGATTGTAAACACATGTTAAGACTCCATTTCAGATCACGATCCTTTTCAATTATTGAGTCCGCTCAAACCCATTGGATCATGTACTTTCTTGATATTTTACTATGAACTGTCAAATCAAGAGTGTTCTTTAGGATGAATCTAACTGCAGCTTTCTTTCTATGTTCACCGAGTTCTAAACTGGAGAGTGGTGCCGGATCCTACAACCTTGGTAGCAGGAAACTCAGTGAGATTTTAATATTCCAGTTAGGTGGCCAAAGGGGATTTCAACCCAGACCCTACAAATTGCACGTTCCAGACCAAGAATGATGTGATTTAGACTTTCAATATACCCAATAAGTCGTGCTAAGTGCTAATCACTGTAGGAAACATTGAAGGTGAGGTGGACCTAGACATGCAGTTCTCAAGTTGACCAAGAAACTTACAAAGGACCAAACAAAAAGGTCGCTTTATTTGCCCCACTTTAAAAATTCTCATATTAGGGCAATTATAACGCTACTACTAATATCATCAATCTAGAAGAACAGTAAAAAGACTACAATATCCGAAGATATCATACTCGATCATCACCCCTCACGATTCAGTCATGCCCCATTCCAGAAACCAGATTCAACAGGAGAATTCTAACTTCAGAAATTAATAAAAACAAAAACCCACTAAACCACAAAAAAAAAAAAAAAAATCCATTTACAGAGAATGATCTGCCGGTAACATCAATCCGGAGAAAATTATAGAAAAACCAAACCAGACCCAGTACTGAATAACACTAAACACCAACTACAAACCATTTTCAACAAATACAAAACGGATTCATATGCTTATTATAACACAGCAAATCTCAATGCATGGACATAAAAATGAAATCTTTTTTTCATAAGACGTAAAATAAAATATTTTTCTTATTGTGTCACTGACCTTGGATTTCGGAATGACCTTCAGAGCAACTCTTTGATCTTTATGCTCACCTTTCTTGTACCTGGCAGAACAAGTATAACCAAAATGCCCTCTCCCCACTTCTTCACCCACCTCTAACCTGCTCGTCAACTCCTTCGAGAACCCGAACCTCTTGTCCAGATCAACCGCCTCCTGGCCCTGCTGCACCTCCTCAATCGCCACCGACTTCTTGGAAAGCTTTCTCCTCAGCACGGCCTTAATGTGCTTAGCCGGCGACGGCGGCGGAAACGGCTTCCGGAAAATAGCGAGTGGCGTCAAGCTTTGGCCTTTTTTGTTCGCTGCGGGAGATTTTTTAAAGATGTAAGCGGGACTGGGAGTGTAGAAAGGGAAGAAGGGAGACTGAGATGCAGAATGCGAATGTTTGGTTTCCGAGACGACGTCGTCGTTACGGGAAGTTGGAGTTGTAGTATGATCAGTTTGAGTTCGAGAGGCGTATGGGTTTGGTGGTGGTGCTTTCGAGCTGCAGGCCCCCATTTGTTTCGAAGAAGAATAAGTAAAAAGGAGGAGAAAAGTTTTGAGCTTTGAGTTGCGTGAGCTTTGTGTTAATGGAATGGTTATGGCGTTTTGTTTGGTAATTGGGAGGGAGAAGAAGTTGAAGAAGTGAGTTGTACACTGTTGGTATCCACGTGGTGAGCACGTGCTTTGGGAATTCTGATTGGAGTTTCATTTTGTAGGGCGTTGGATTTGGCTAATTGAAAATATATTTGTTGAAATACATAATTCAATAATTAAAATTAATGAATACTAAAATATAAATTAATATAAATTTTTAATTAATTAAAATAATAAAATAATTTTATTAAACCTCTAGATAAATATGTAAAAAAAAATATTCATATTTATTAAATATAAAAATACAAGATTATTTTAATTATTTTAATTAATTATTTTGAAAACTTATTTTTATATGTAATTTTGTCAAATTTTTGAGGATATATATATATATAAAAAAATATTCCATATAAATAATTATATTTAAATTTAAAAATTAATTTGTATAAATGGTTAAAAGAGATGAGATATATTATTATATAATAGATAATTCTACCAAAGATGAGGTAACTCATATTAAAATTAATAATGCATTTCTAGTAGTAGACATATAAACATGATGTAACCTAGTTTCTATCTCAACTAATCCAACATCCCATGTATCCAATCATTTTCCTACCCTTACCAAACACAATACTTTTGTTATAATTATAATAGGATTAGCATCCCTTACTTGTCTTTTTTTTTTTTTTTATCATTGTATTAAATAAATATTATAACGTGACATAATTAATAACAAAGAATTTATATTATATTTTAATAAAATTTATAATTAATTTTATAATTTACGATATAAGTAAAATATAATTCAAATTTTTTATTATTAATTATGTCACGTGCCAACATCTACTTAAAAAATAATAATATAAAAAGTTAGAAAACAATCATAATCCATTATAATAACATCGTGTATTATATATTGTTGCAAATCTTCTATTTTTGTATTAAAAATTTTATGTTATAAGTTTTTATAATTATTAATGTCACTAATTTTACATATAATGTTGTAAATCACACGTGTTTTCCTATAATTCATAATAATAATAATAATTATTATTATTAACATGTATATTTAATAAATAAAAGAAAATTACTCATAAATTTAGACCAAAGTTTTGTCTTCGTAAGTTGTATGATTCACAAGTTCTACATCACTTAGCAATTCACATGGTACAACATAAATTAAGATGGTGGCGTCCATGTGCAACCAACCCCCTTCCTCTACATTCAATTCAATCAATTCTTTGCATTACCTTGATATTCATTCAAAATACTATATAATAATTGTATTAAATAGTATATCATTTGGTTTTACGTACAATTTGATTGTTTATTAGTTAATTATTTTTAAAATTAATAATTACATGAAAAGAAGATATAATTCATTTAAAAATTTGTTGGGTGAATATGAACATATAAATTAGGTAAACAAATGAGATTCGCATCTTCATTGTTTATTATAATGTATAATATTATTAGACAAACAACAAACGT
>JAXCLQ010000010.1:8203507-8219440 GCA_035584115.1 Cedrela odorata | reverse complement strand
GACATTTTAGGCAAACTAAAATTTCTGGGGAATGAACTAGTGAGGAAACAGGTTAAAGAGTATGATTCTCCTACCTCTATCAATTTTGGTTCTCATAGACATTTTGTTTAAATGTTAAATGGGCAACAGGGTAAAAAGATACGGTGAATAATGCCTATAGAAAGTTCGTACATTTGATAAAGAGAGAAGATATAAATATTCTTTGTATTCCCCCTCAAGTTGGAGCCATTCGGTGCGAACTAAATCCAAGCTGCATATAATCTAAACGAATATGCATTTGATGTTGGACACTGAGAAAACCAGATTTTATGATTAGCAAGCATTCTCAGTGTAGGAATCAATTTTCGCTTGTTGGATTCTGTTTCAATTCCAAACGGTGATATGGTTCCAAACATGACATTAAACACATCAACTGTGAGAAATACTCTAATTAATCTTAAAAAATTCCAACTTACTGAAGCAAGTTCTTCGATGACAATTGCCCTGTTTCCCTCCTTCTCGAAAAGGTCATATGCACAACGGGCATGCTGTTCCCACCAATCAAGTGCCTCCAGCTGATGGACACTCAATGCAGCTGCACAAAATTCTTCAAAATCCATCCTTCTGTATTGAAGTGCATTTAACTGTTGAGAAAATGGAACAGTAAGCATTTCAGAAGCTACAAGACTATAAACCACAAAAATTTCTAGAACAAAATACACCAAAGGTAACAAACAGAGTTATACTGAGGCAAGTAAATCGGGAATGCGAGATTCTGTCATTGCATCGGTTGCATTTTTCATCAGAGCCTGAACAGAACAGAGTAAATGATATAAAAATAATATTAAGTAAAGCCACTTCAAATTTTGCGAGAAAGAAAAAGAGAGGTGGACATGGAACAAACCGTCTTAATATTCTCCAAGGTTATGCAGCCATTTGTGTTTGGCTCTAACATTGCAAACTGCTCCTTCAAATAAAAAAGTTCATCAAAAGTCAAAGTCTTAGACAAGGCCTGCAAGAGTGATGCACAAAACAAAATAGTTAAAAGTTAACTACAGAGTAAGTAACAAAAGTAAAACATTCACCACAAAATAGTGCCACAAACCGTGCAAACTTTTGAATAGAAATTCATATCATTATCATATGTGTAAGAAAAGAACAACCCATCATAGTCTTTGATGGTTTACTTGGTCTTAGTTTTGACAAAAGAAAAGAACACCTAAAAACAGTTTGATTACTGATGATCATCAAATACAGAAGAAACCAAATTTTTAAATCCCGGATTACTTGGATCCAGAGAAAACAAGATCCTAAATCAGACACTAACCCAAGCAGAGGCAGAGTCCAGGAAAACAAAGGAATTTTTCCAATCATTAACAAATATACAAACCTTTAAAGCAGCCTTACGCAAAGAAGACGACTGCATGTATGCCTTCATGAATTTCAATATTAAAATATCGAGAGGTACTTTTGCATTATTACAATTCCGGATCCAAGGATGACCTGGAAAAAGAAAACATTGAGATACTGAGACATGTAGCTTGAATACTTGACGATATTAGAGAAGAGGATGATGCACTCACTCAGAGCTTGAGCAGCTGTCATTCGTTTCCGAGGATCCTTGTTCAGTAGGCGCTTGACAAAGTCTTTTGCTTCTGAAGATAAGGAAGGCCATGGTCCTTCATCCAAACATGGATCAGCTTTCAGTACTGCCCGAAAAATTCCAGACTCAGTCCGTGCCCAAAATGGGCGACTACCACATAAAAGAATATATGCTACCACGCCTATACTCCATACATCGGCCTCTGCACCATAAGATCTATGTAGGACCTCAGGGGCCACATAATATGCACTTCCCACAATGTCATTAAGCCTTTCATCTGAAAACCAGCATAATCATAGCAAAACTCATTCAGTACTCCAAGGATGAGTTAAACAAGAAAATTAGACAGCGAGACGGAACTCATTGCAGGAGAAAACGAACCTGGTCTGACAAAATCTGATAAGCCGAAGTCTATTGCTTTCAATTGTGAGCTCTCATCCTTAGAAGTATATAGGAAGTTCTGCTCTAGAAAATGACTTAAATTAAGATCGAACATGGAAAGCATATAAAGTAATCACAATTTTCCAGCCCAGTCCAGTTACCCACTATCTACCATGACATGATAAGTGTTGCCAAAAAACATGGTGAGACATGGTGTATTAAGGGAAAATGGCCTAGGTCTTCTAAACCCAAATTTATTTTTTATCAGGACATATGAAATCATTAGCAGAATGATAATCCAGCTTTCAAGTACATTCAAAACTTTAAAGTCTATAATTGGAAGCAATTTCACACAGTAGCGGATTTTTACTTTATCAGAACAATACACAAGGAGAAATAGTACATGAACCACCAAGTAGAAATAGCTGTATGCCATAATGATACACATAAAACCATACATGTCAAGGTCTCCAACAACATAGAATAGACAACAAAACCTATGTGTTTGTGCAGTATAGGTTTATTTGACAAAACCTTAAATCCTCTGCATATAACCTAATTCGAGCTTCTGCCTAGTTATTTAAGCCTTACTATTTTATGATCTTTCATTTTAGACAAGACCACCTCAACCATCGGATTTATATGGAGTTACAAAATAAACATCGTTAGTTTGGAGAACCCCAAAATCAATTCAGCTTTAATCTGACTAGTTTTTAAGTTTCCTATTCTTAAGCAAAGGCAAGGATGCTGTATAACAATTCTGGTTTGGCCAAAAGCAGCCCACATTGAAAAAATATTATGCATAGTTTCCCCAAGACCAGATACAGGAAGGAGAGTAGACCCAACCTGGTCCACTTCCAGAAATTCTAAACGAGTCCCTTCATCAGGTTCATTTCCTATCAAGAAAATTGTCCACGGGCTAACCCCATGACATCCACAATACCCCCAATAATTTTTCATAAATGCAACTTTCCATCAAGGATTTACTGCTCTAATAAAGAAGAAATATAAGGGAATATGCTCCACCTCTGGTTTAAGATCTCGATGCACCACACCCTGAAGATGACAAAAGGCAACAACATTTAGTATCTGTACCAAGACAGCCTTTGCATCATCTTCTGAGAACTTTCCGCCCCTATAATCATTATAGAGAATCCACTTAGAGGCTAAAAATGATACACATGAAAGTGAACATTAAAACTAGTTACTACTAGAGACATCACCTTGAAAGTATTCTATCTAGAAGCTCCCCTCCTTCACATAACCTGCAATTTCAATCAAATTTATTAATTTAAATGATGTGAAATATCTCTTATAACTCAATTCAAGGAAAGAACAGTAATCTCAACCATTTTACTGTCAAATAAATAAACCCAGACAAAGAAAGCTCAAGGTTATAATTTTATACAAACAACCTTCACCTGAACAAGAAAATATAAATAGTGCTCATGGAACTTTGAATGAAATATAAAATTAACTTAATTTTATCTATACAACCATACAAAACATAATATCCTAAAGAGTGTTGCAGATTCCAAACTTACTCCATAACGATATAAACATTATCATGGTCTTCAAATGCATCATAAAACTTTACTAGATTGTTGTGTCCTGACAAGGCTCGCAATATTTTCACCTCCCTTCTCACATCTTCCACTGAAATAGCTGTTGTCATCTGGTAATATAAAATGAATACCATCAGAAAATAAGTAACAATGACAACCCAAGTGTGTATAACTCCTAATAGTGAATAATACATGCAGAAAAAGGTAGATCCCAAGCCTGAAAAATAGTAAGACAGTAATGGTTCTGCTAAAAATCATCACACAAGATCAAACTCCAAAAATAATGCCATAACACTAGAAGCTAGTCAGTCATCCTAAATCATGTCAATCTATTTATTGGAACTTCTACCTCCTCAACATTCATCAAATAACTCCATTGTCATATACCTAAACATAAATATATGCTCTTGAGTTTTGCTTCGATTTGGGTTTCCTGTCGAACTTTCGTGCACATATGAGATGAAAATAGTAATTTTCACCTATTTTAGCACTGAATTTCAAGGATCAACATCTTACTTTGATCTCAGCCATGACAAGCTTTGTCAAAATTCAAAATAAATTTGGGAAATTATATTGTCTCTGCAACATTCTTGTGACCAAGGATGAGTCAGATTATCATAAAAAATCAACTACAAAATCATCCAAGAATCAAGATACGTTTTCCATCCTTTGGACAAAGGTCTAGGTCAACCATTGTGGCTAACCAACAAACCATCAGTTCAACCAAGCAAATATTCCAAATAGTGGCAAGTGACCATAAGCAACAGCTGGCCTTTCTGATTTGTTGGTGACGGTATGTTTGTGGTGTATATTAGTTGAATGCTTCTGCAACGATCTTCTATGACTGTAAACCCATGTTAAGATTCCATTTCAGATAATGATACTTTCCAATTATTTAGTCCGCTGAAACCCATTGGACCATGTGCTTTCTTATTATTTTACTATGAATTGTCAAATCAAGAGTGTTCTTTAGGATAAATATCACTGCCGCTTCCTTTCTATGTTCACAGAGTTAGAAACCAGAGACTAGCGCCAGACCCTACAACCTTGCTAGAAGGACACTCAGGTGAGATTTTAATATTCCAGGTAGGTGGCACAAGGGGGATTGAACCCAGACCCTACAAATTGCACATTCCAGACCAAGAATGATGTGATTTAGAATTTCAATATACCCAATGATTTATGGGAAGTGCTCACCACTGTCGGAAAACATTGAAGGACAGGTGGACCTATATATTAGTTCTCGTGTTGACCAAGAAAACTAAGAACCAAACAAAAAGGTCGCTTTCCTCGTCCCACTTTCAAAATTCTCATATTATGGGCAATTAGACCCTACAACTACTATTATCCATGTAGAAGAACTGTAAAAAGACTAATATATCCTACTCGATCATCACTTCTCTCACAATCTTCTCATGACCCTTCGAAAAACCAGATTCAATAGGAGAATTCTAACTTCAGAAATTAATGAAAACAAAATATTAAAATAACCAAAAACAAAATCGTTTACAAAGAATGATCTGCCTGCGACATCAATCCTGAGAAAATCATAGAAAAACCAGACCCAGTAGTGAATAACACTAAAAAAAACAACTACAAACCATTTCCAACAAACACAGAACGGATTCATATGCACATTATAACATAGCAAATCTCAATGCATGGACATAAAAATGGAATCTTTTCTCATAAGACGTAAAATAAAATATTTTTCTCATTGTACCACTGACCTTGGATTTGGGAATGACCTTCAGAGCAACTCTTTGATCTTTATACTCACCTTTCTTGTACCTCGCAGAACAAGTATACCCAAAATGCCCTCTCCCCACTTCTTCACCCACCTCTAACCTGCTCGTCAACTCCTTCGAGAACCCGAACCTCTTGTCCAGTTCCACCGCCTCCTCGTCCTGCTGCGCCTCTGCAATTGCCGCCGAATTCTTCGACAGCTTTCTCCTCAGCACGGCCTTAATGTGCTTAGCCGGCGACGGCGGTGGAAACGGCTTCCGGAAAATAGCGAGCGGGGTCAAGCTTCCGCTTTTTTTGTTCGCTGCTGGAGATTTTTTAAAGATGTAAGCGGGGCTAGGAGTGTATAAAGGGAAGAAAGGAGAGTGAGATGCAGAATGAGATTGTTTGGTTTCCAAGAAGACGTCGTCATTATGGGGAGTGGGAGTAGTAGTATAATCAGTTTGAGCTCGAGGGCCGTATGGGTTTGGTGGTGGCGGTTTCGAGCTGCAGGCTCCCATTTGTTTTGAAGAAGAATTAGAACAAGAGAGGAGAAAAGCTTTGTCTTAATGGAATGGTTATGGCGTTTTGGTTGGAACTGGAAACGAAGGTGGAAGAAGAAGGTGAAAAAGTGAGTTGTACACTGTTAGTGACCACGTGGCGTGCACATGATTGAGGGGGAGCCATGATTTGAGTTTCATTTGGTTGATATACAAATGCAAGCCAATTTTAGTATAATTGAATATACATTACTTGAAATAATTAATTCAATAATCATAATCAATGAATTCTAAGATGATTAATAATTTTAAATATTTAAAATTTAATATTTAGTAAAATTATATTGAAGTTAAGTCTATTATTATAAATTTTAATAGTTATTAAAAGGTCTAAGATATAATATTATATAATAGATTATTGTATTTTTAAGAGCCCCGTTAAAATTTAAATTTTAAATCAAAATTAAAAATTAAAATTTGATTCAAAATTAAAGTTTAAATCTTATATCAACTATTTATTTTATTTTGTTTATTAAACATTAAGTTCCATAGTATCACATTTTAAAATTTTGTTTATTGCCTTAAAATTCAAAGCGGCCCTATTCCATTAATCCAATCATTTACCTAGCATAAAGCTTTTGTTATAATAATAATATGTGATGTATATTGTTACAAATCTTTTATTTTTGTATTACAAATTTTATGTTATAATTTTTTATAATTATTAATGTCACTAATTATACATAAAACCCTATCAATCACATGTGTTTTACTATAATTCATATTAAATAAATATTATTATCATTTCAATTACATGCTTTATTAATAAAATTTAATATTTAATTAATATTATTGGTGCAATTAAAATCTCTTATATGAATTCTATGTACCAGCAAGCAACAATCTTTCTCTTCTTCTACTCGATTTGCAACAATCTTCCTTTTCTTCTACTCGACTTGCAACCACAATCAATAGTTATAGGGATAAAAAGTCGGTTGTCCGACAAAACTCTCTGATACTTAAATTATGATTTTATTTTTTAATATAAAAGAGAAAGAGAGTTAAGGAGAATATAAACTTTTTCTAACAAAGTATTATTATACTGCATACTTAATAATCATTAGCCTACTTTTATAAGTATGAATCTCTCAAACTTGGTAGAATTCTATCTAATTTGAAAATAATAATCTCAGTAGTATTTTTATTCTAATAATCATAAAGATTCTATTTTGTAAATATCAGTTTTTCGGAATTTGTGAAATTGTATCCTTAGAATTCTTATTATGTAAGAAGTTTAATTTGGTAAGCATCCTTATTACAGAATAATCCGGGAGAATTTAAGAAGGAGACGAATCTTTTACAGATACGTAACTATAGTAAGGTATCGAAGTTCTTACTTGAGACCCTTTTATTTATCTAAGATGAGTTTAGATGTTGCATGTTTTTATAAACTATGGTTGAGACTTTTATAAGCTGTAATCAAGACCTTTATAAGCTGTGGCCAAAATCCTTGTAAGCTGTAATCGAGATCACTGTAAGTTGTGGGCGAGACCATTTATAAACTGTGGCTGAAACCTTTTTATGTTTTGGCTGAGCTCTTGTAAATTGTGACCGAGACTTTTGTAAATTGTGACCGAGATCTTTGTAAATTGTGACTGAGATCTTTGTAAATTGTGACCGAGACCCTTATAAGTTATGGTCAAGACTATTGTAAGTTGCTCTATAAATGAGGCTCTGACTTGAGATTTTTAACATTACCTTAAGAAGTCTTGGTTCTTACTACTGCTGAGATTCTTGTTATCTTCGACATATTTTTCTTAGATCAGGTCAGATCTCGGAATATTCTTCTGTTTTTTATGGAACTCTGTTCTTGACCCATTATTCATTGAGCTTCATTTAAACTCTAAATTATATCCCTAACAAATATTTTAAAACATATTAAAATAAAATAGAACTACCCATGAACTTAGACCAAAAAATTTATTTTAATAATTTTAAGAATTAAGATCAAATAAATAAATAAGTTGTATGATATATTCAGTAGTGCTACATCACTTGCTATGCACATGTTACAACATAAATTAAACTTAGATTTTCATATATTAAGATGGCGTCGTCCATGTGCAACCCTCGTACATTCAATTCATTCATTCAAAATAATATATAGTATTAGTTATTTATTTATATTATTTTGTCATTTTGTAATTACAATTATTATATCTTTTGATACTACTATGTACTATTCAAATGTTAATTGCTTTATTATTTTAAATTAATTATTATATTAAAAAAAAGATATGATAGCATAAATTGAGTTAAACAAATGAGATTTGTATCTTTATTAATTACTATAATAAAGTAGAGTATTATAACCCTAAATTCCCTTGACCTTCCCTAAGCTTGAAATTGAAGCAAGGAATCAATTAATGGGCACTTTGTGTTGAAATATTATTTTTCTTTTAGGACAAATGATTTCAATTCCATTAATTATGGTTGAATGTACTTTTAATTAGGTAATACTTTCCTATTGAGAATAATAGTAAGGTGGGAATATTATTATTCTTTTTACACATCAACTTTAGTTGTTTTTGTGTTCTGGAAGTATTGAATATATACAAGTATCTTTATTGTTTTATTTATATTTGAAAAACAAACTAAAATAACACTCAAAATTTCTTTAAAAAAAAAAAAAGAAACGGAAATTCGGACTATGAATCAATAATTCCATTGATTTATGACCTCAACCTTTTGTTCCTTAAAGAGAACTCAAAATTATGGTGCTTTCCCGGTGGTTGCCTACCTGGTTTCAATTCATCGTTGTATCGTGTGTGGAACACAACTTGATTTTCCACTAAAAGCTAAAGTGTTTGTGAGCTTAATTAATAATCAAAGACCTTATAGGTACACACGCAGCATTTCATTGACACACATGATTTGGTGAGGGAGAGAGAGATTAGATAACCATCGATCAAAAGGTGATTAACCTTGCAATATCTGATCAACGTGTAAACACAGATTTGTGCATCTTTAATTAAAGCATGCGCAGTTGATTGTATGACATATATGTCAACTTTGAAGTGTAATTTGATGACCAGTTCCAGTCGATGTTGTCTGGTTTCGACTGCTCAGTGCAACCACACCACTTATATGTGTGTATATATGGGTGGCAATTCGTGTGATTCATGATTAATAATATCACACGCAAATCATGCATGCATCACAAGTTTGCTTTTGCTTTGCATGATCTCTATTATTCAACTCTTCATATAGCTCCATCCATATCTACCATCTATCAATTTATATTGACCCAGAGCATATATCTTGACATCATTGAAATCGATTGATCTTGAATATACAATGAGAAAAGAGAGCGAGAGAGAAAGTTGGCTGAGAGAGTCGAGAGTGAATGCTAATACATATGTAGGTAAAGACACTATGAGAACAGAAGAATTATGACATGACTTTACATTAGGTACAACAAAGTATGTATAGTACAATTGTAATCCTATTCTAAATAAGTAAAATCTTAATAATAAATAAATAAATAAATAATACTAAGAAAACTAGTAATTAGAGAAATCATAATTTAGAAATTTCGTTTATCAGTAGACACTATATATATTTCACTTCAACAACGACATATTTTCCTCTATAACAATATAATAACTCTTACAAAATAAGATTTTCATAAACGAATCTCATTTTTATCATATGATCTCATCATTTACCTAATTTTTTAGGTCTAGAAAATGTTTGTAACATCATGTTTTAGCTTAGTTTTAAAATTACAGTCACAAAATATTTAATAAATACATAATTTATTTTATAATTAATAATTATTAACTATTTATACACTTTTATTAGATAACTAATAATTTTATTTTTTAAAAATAGTATAGTATAGATACTTATTTTTGCTTATTTTTTGTTATTTTATTATTTTTAATGTGTTTATTTTTTAATAAATTAGGGCTAAAATAATAGTATAAAACACTTGAACAGATCAATATTATGTGTAAGATTGATATCAAACAGGTTTGTTATGTGAATCAAATCTAAAAAGATACAAAAATCACAAATATATTTAAATACAATCTCTATAATACATTAAGATATATAGAGCAAAACTTAAAAGATTAAATTAATAAGTAATTAGGGCACAAATAACATTAAACACTATGCATCTTTTAAATTGAGTTTGGGATTTAGGTAAGGGCACAAATAATATTGGCCAATATGGGATGGGAGGCCTACTAGGCTGGGATTTAGGCTATTGCCTTGTTAGCCAAGGATGTACAAGCAGTAGAGCACTAACGAGACATTGAAACCTTTTGCTTTGTTCAATCTTTCCTATTTTAACTGGCTAAGGTTATGTTCAACATTAAGCTACTCTAGTTTATAATTCATATACGTAGTTAATTCTTACTTCATGAGAATTGAACAGTCTATTAAACTAGCAAGACTTGATTTGCTACTGCTAGCTTTAATTTTGCGATGATGGAATAGAACAAAAGAACTTCACAATTAATGGAGCTTTTAAAAGAAAAACGAGATAAAAATATTGCAGGGTTGTATGAAAGAAAAGCAAGAATGCAAATTTAACGACTAGTACCATGGTATAACATTAGTACCTAACCATGACAATAATTTATTAAGACCTCCCAGAACTTATTTGAAATTCCATTTAAACAATGGAAACATGATCTTATTGTATGCATGCTCAAGGCTATGCCTGGGGAACACTATATTGCTTCCTCAGAAAGCGTGTTGTTATATCAATATGCATGATTAGTAATGCCAGCGACGGAGCAGCGGCATCACCATAAACTTCATCCCACCGTCTCTGCAATGGAGGCCGTCGCGTTCCCCGCAAGCAAAGTAGTAAGGCTTCCACCTCTTCAGCACAAACTCGAAACCGTCACCGCCACCGTCTGTAACGTTTGCAATCATCTTGGCTCTTGACAGGTCGCATGTCAGGTAACTCCACAGGTTTGGCAGCAAATAAACACTGTGTGGAAATACGGTGTCACTTGGTGGATCGTACTTGAATACTGCATGCATGCATGAAATAACCATCGTACTTAAAAAGAAGTTCATTGGCTTAATCTAAAAATTTAAACAACAATAATATTCAAATTTGAATATATATACTGACCTAGAACATCGTTGACGTAGAAGGGAGCATTTTGGAAAGCCCAGTCGGTGTAGTTGAAGTCGAAATGCCAGAGATCAGATCCACCAACAACTATCTTGTTGGGACCATCGTTGTTGTTTGTATTATTGAAGTTATGGGTAACATTTCTGGGAGGCCATGGCCAAGTGTAAGTGTAGTTAAACCCATAATACCAACCCCTGTTTGCCATACTTACTGTCAGCATTGAAGCTGCAGCGAGAACCACAATGAGTCGATGTGCGACAGTACTACTAAAACCCATTTGTAATTAAACTCTGTTGATAAGGAAGAGAGATGGAGATTTTGGTGTTGGGACGATTGGTGAAAAATATCGCTCATTAAATAGAAGATAGAACTATGGTCCATGGAGAGATAGAGACTGAGATCTTTAGTGTATGTAGAACTGCCAAATTGACCTACGAAGCATTGGATAAAGCTGTTCTTCAGCAATCTTCCAGTTAATGGCACGCATGGTTACCAAGAGTCAAGAATGATCAGCTAGCCATTGCTGTAATGGTAGGCGATTAAGTGAAATTCTTCCCATTTACCAAAAAAGGGAGAATCTAATCGTGTATTAACATGGTTAATCATTCTAAAAATTACTTTTAGAATTGAAATTTGACCATGTCAAACGTTAGTTACTTAAGAAACTCAGAAAATTATAGTGTCATTCTAACTGATATTATATAAAGATATTATAATTGTTAGTGGAAATAACATTGAAATTGGATTTGCCAATTGGCGAGTGTAAGATGCATGCATGAGGTGGCATGAGAAATTGGCAAACAATGGGATTAGGAGTTGGTAGAATAATGCATTAAGCATAATGGAATTTTCAATCTTGTTTTTTAAATTAAAAGTTTGTTTCATTTGGCTACTTTTGTAATTTGAAATCAAATTGAATTCGAAAGAAATCGAGACACGAGAGAAATACATTGGTATAATTTTAGGATATTGATTTATACTTAGTAATTTAGTCTTTGCTAGTGTCTAAGTTAATATTTATTAATGTTATTTTGACATTAGAAAGTGATCTTAGAAAAGCATATAAATCGAGGAAAGTTTAATTATTGTCGGTTGTGTATTAAGGTAGATGTTTATATACAATTGGGATAATTTTAGTGTTAAAACTGAAAAGTAGAGTATTTATTTTATTTAAACTTCAAATACATGCACATGACTTTCTTGAATGTATAATGTTGATCCAATTAATTGTTTGTTGAACCAAAGTTAAATATGTTATACATGTGATTTTCATTTGTATAAATTCAACAATAGAATTTTAATAGTATTTGGTGTGTTTTTGCAAAAAGTGTTTGAAATAATTAAATGAAATTAATTTCCCGTAATTTTAATGAAATTTTTTTAATGTTATTATTTTTATTAATTAAGAATTTATTGAACATGGATTTGTTATAGCCGTGATTGGTTAAACACCAGTTACTTTGGATGTGATTTCTATCTCACGGTGAAAATCTACAAATATTAAATGTGGACGATAGTCTTTGAAAATAATACTCCAAAAATACGTATAAAATTAAATAAATAAAGCTTGTTTATGATAAAATGATAAGTGTTTTGTTTTATCCTATATAGAAGTTAATTTTTAAAATATTTCGTATATTATTTGTTGAGATGTTATTATATTTTATTATTTTTAATTTTTTAAACTGTCATTGCATATAAATATTTATTGGGCATTAGCTCACCTGTATTTTTTAGGTTTTGATGATACTAAAGTCATGGTAATTAAGTAGATTATAGTTTTTTCAGCTGAAGGATTTTTGTTGTATTTTGTATTTATGTAAATATGATAAGATACGTGTATAATTTTTAACTAAATGGATAAACATTAGTGTATCGAACATTGTAATATTAATGTTGAGGTGGAGTAGAAGGAAATGGAAATATTTTTGAAAGTGTTAAAATTTTATTTGCAAATTCTAAATTTTGGCAAATGTTCATTTTGCAAGAGAAAACTCTGCCAAAATTTTTAGAGAATTAGAAGCGTCACAAATATGAATAATTAATTTTAATAAAAATGTATAAGTAATAATTTTTTTTTATAAAATATTATTAGATTAATATATTGATTTCGTGATAAGACTAATCCCATATAAAATTTTCTTCAATATATTTTCTTAAATTTAAAATTTTTAGTATATTTAAAATTAATACGTTGTTACTTTTAATTTATAATTACTATCTAATATATATATATATATATATATAATCCTTTTATTGATTAATTTGCACCACAATTCAATGATTCATGTGAAGTCAAGCATTCATGACTTGAATTCTTCAAATGAATTATAATGTAAAATATGATCTTGTAGTGAATTGAAAAAAAATGACAATGGGATTTATAGCAATCAAATTATTGCATTAATATCATATGATAAACATTAAAACAACAAGAATGCAAGTGACTAATACAATGGTGTAACATTGATTAGTACGTATCCATGCACGTACGGTACAATAACTTTAGACTATATGTCTTCAGTCTTCCTCGGTCAGGCTGTTTTATTATATAAATGTATGTATGATTAGAAATGCCAACGACGGAGCAGTGGCATCACCATGAACTTCATCCCACCGTCTCTGCAATGTATGCCGTCGTGTTCGCCGCAAGCGAAGTAGTAAGGCTTCCATTTCTTGAGCACAAACTCGAAGCCTTCCCCGCCACCGTCTGTTACGTTTGCAATCATCTTGGCTCTTGACAGGTCGCACGTCAGGTAACTCCACAGATTAGGCAGCGAGTATACGCTGTGAGGAAATCCGGTGTCGCTTGGTGGATCATACTTGAAAACTGCATGCATGCAGTGCAACAGTCGATATATAATTAAAAAAAATGCACGCGTCAAAAGGAGAGAATAATTAATGCTCTCTCGAAATATGTAAATGGACTGAAGTGAACTCACCGAGAACATCATTTACGTAAATGGGAGCATTTTGGAAAGCCCAAACGCTGTAGTTGAAGCCGAAGTGCCAGTGTTCAGATCCACCAACGACGATCTTGCTGGGATCATCGTTGCTTGTATTATTGGAGTTATGGGATACGTTGTTTCTGGGACCCCATGGCCAGTAATAAGTGTTGTTCAATCCATAATACCAACCCCTGTTCGCCATACTTACAGTCAGCATTGAAGTTGCAGATAGAATCAGAATTAATCCATGTGCAACACTGAAAGCCATTGATTTCCAGAAACTATGATGAACCAAGAAGATGAAATTTGTTAACGAGAACTGGAGATTTGGGTTGTTGAGAAGATGGGTGTGTTTCATCTTTATATATAAAGGAAAGGGAGAGTGCAGAACGGCCAAATTGAACTATTTTTGGTGACTTGGGTTGGTGGGCAATGAGGGAAATTCTTCCTTGAAACCGATAAGGAAGGTTCTTATACTCTTTTATGTTATAATCACATCAAATTACCTTTAAAGTCTGGAAAATTGACCAAGAAAAGGCCAAATTCAATTAATTTTATCTGAAATTAACAATGTTATTGTGCAGTTTTAGCTAATTAAGTTTGACGATATCAATAATATAATATCTAATTACGCTTAAGTGATGCAATGATGATGATACAATTTTTCTTTTGTAGAATATTGGATCTTCTTTGGGTTCATCCACCATATTTTTGGAACAAGTCATTGGCTGTATCTGCCATCAGGTCCGGCCGCCCGGCTGCTTCTGGGTAGGCGGTAACCACAGCAGAAAGCGAGAATAGCCAATAAATTTATTTTCTGAAAACCGTAGAAATATTTTTCCAAAACCCGAGTCAAAACCGGTATGGCCGTTTCAACGCGGCAATTTCCAATTAACGGTTCGGTTCGACCCAAAACTGATTTCATATTATATAAACCGCTCCGGTTTGTATTTCTCAACCCAAGCAAAACCAGAGTCTTACCTCCCAAGAGGGAGCGAAAGGGAAAAAAAAAAAAAGAAAAAAAAAAAAGGAAAAGATAAGAACTAGAAATCAGTTTCTAAGTTCGAGAAAGCGAGAGAAAAGGCTGAAGCGGTGTCGTATAGAGAAACTGGAGCAGAGATGGAGGAAATTGCGAGCAATTCTGTGGAGAATTCTGAAGTTGATGGAAAAGATGGACCTCCCGTTGACGATTGTTGTCCTATCTGCTTTGGCGATTTTTCCATTCCTTGTAAAGCGAATTGCGGTCACTGGTATTGCGGTTAGTTTGAAATTTGAATACGTTCGTTTGCGTAATTTTATGAAGTTAGAAATGGAATGGAAGTGATGGTTTTGTTTTTTACGTCAAGGGTTTTGTTTTGTTTGGTTCCAAGAAATTGTTGGAAAACAGCAGAAATTATGTGCAAGAGCTGCCAGGTCTTTTTTCTATCTTTTCTTATTGAAATTTTTGAAGTTATTATTTATTACATTTGTTGGGGAGTTTACATCAGGTTTAGTCGTGGTTTTGTTTGGTTACTGAGAATTTGTAAGAAAATAGAATGAACAAATAGTTTTGATTTTCAAGAGTATAAGATTGAGACGTTGTTTTTATTGTTATTCCAATGTCATTCTAGAATTCACATCCTATTAAATACAGGTTTTTTTTGTCTATAGATGAAAATGGTGAAACAAAGCTGTTTTCAATGTATGTATATTTTTAGTTTATTTTACTACGATAATCAAGAACCTCATCCATGTACTAAAAGTTAGGCTTTTCCTTTTGACAACGTTTGCACATTGTTCGAAGGCAAGAATATTTTGAAAGATGCTACTCCTAGGTTAATTTATTTACATTCATTTATTTATCCTACACTTGGACAATGCTAGTCCCTGGTTATTTTATTTTGTTAATCTTTGTCACAGAGGAGATATATGTCTTTGTCTAAGTATTGTGTTCTATTAGATCTTTATGTCCATTTAAGTTTGTGCTCAACTAGTTTACAGTTAGTTTGAAACTGCTTCATGTAATCATCAATATGACTTGTGGAATTTGTGAGATTCTAGTTTCAAGATGGATATGGGTTTTCAATGTTGTGGAGTT
>JAXCLQ010000010.1:8145865-8183852 GCA_035584115.1 Cedrela odorata | reverse complement strand
AATGATACTAACCTGACCTTGGCGAAACAAAGCTTTCACATTATCATCTCCATCACGCATTGCAAACTCTGTGTCCAACAATGCTCCTTTCAGATCCCCCAGTTTCAGTTTACAGGCCTAAAGTGAATATAAAGCATCAATTATTAGAGGAAACTATGCCAAGGAAAGAATGAAAAACGTAGACAGGGCCTAGACAGAGAAATTTAAATAAATGTGCTGCCTACAAAGATGGAAGGAATGAGTCCCCACAAAATGATCAGGAATAAAAGCAATGTGGTCAACCTAAACTTGATCAGCATTAGATATAAATGACTACAGGTCCATACATAAAATAGGCTCATTGTTTCCTCAAAGCTTCTTTTTTTTCCTTTTCTTTTGCTCAATCAGATATAACAGAAAATTCAACCACAAAAAAGCTTCGCCTTTTTTTATATATTTTTATAGGGAACGAACTGATGAAATTGAGTAACATATTAAGACTTAGAAGAAACCTCCATTAAAGGTCCAAGAAGTCATAATTGACAGGGAAGTCAAAAGAGAGAAACCTCAACAGAACAAACTCTAGTTTCCATTAATCATCTTACTTTGAGAATGAGTCAAACTACTGTAAAAGCAAGGGTCAATACTTTCTCACAACAAATAATTTTCACAGCTTCCTACACCTTTATGACATTCTGTTCAAACTTTATTACATACATCTACATATGCATGCAATAGAGTATTTACAGCTAAAGTACACAGAGATCAAACAGAATCCATCAAAAACTAAAAACAAGGACTTACAGAACTGTTTGTGAAGACCTGAGACTTTGTCCTTCTTAAAGCTGAACTCTTTCCTGCACAGCCAAAAGGAATGGAATATAAAAAATATCACATGCTCAGTGAAACTCGGAACACACTTTAGAATGCAATGAAGAGATAGTTAACCTTCATCAATCCCTTCCTTCTCCCAGCAGATATCCAGATAACGTAAAGCCTTCCGGTACTTTCTAAGAGCCATCTTATAGTCTTGTTTCTGTGCATAATCATCAGTGACGAATTATAAATATTACTTTTAGCCAAATAATAATAATAATAAACAGAGTGGTTAAGGAGTGACAGAATGATAAACACATAACCAATTAAACACTGAAACAGATGATACTGCGAATCTTACCACTCTATAACTTTGTTTTCAGCAAAGAACTATTAGATACACCAATTATATTTAAAACCGTAATTGACATTCATTACCTTGTAATGTTCATTTCCAAAACCCTTGATAGAATCAACAGCTTCCATCCACCAAGAAAGCTCATTAGAAGTTTTATCAAGGTCAGCAGGCCAATCAGGATATATGTCACCATCTTTGAAAAAATTAGATATCCCATCATCAGCACCCTCAGGAATCTCTCCACAATCCATGATTACAACATCAGCTGCGGGACAATCGTTATCACCAGTAGTGACGTGCTCTATTGAACGAACAACTCCCATCCCTTTAATTACCTTCCCAAAAACAACATGTTTCCCGTCTAAGTGAGAAGTGCGAGTAGTTGTGATGAAGAACTGAGATCCATTTGTGTCTGGACCAGTATTAGCCATAGACAGCATTCCTTTCCTTTCATGTTTCAACTCAAAATTCTCATCTTCAAACTTCAATCCATAAATTGATTCTCCACCAGTGCCATCTCCCACAGAAATATCTCCCCCTTGTATCATAAAGCCTTTGATGATACGATGAAAGCGAACTCCCTGAAACAACATAAATTTCAATGAGGAACAAATAAAGAAATAAAAGATAATCGTAGCTACACAATCCCCCCAGTAAATGGTAAATCTTCAGTGCAAACAATAAACATGGAGCATATTGTACCAAACAGATGCTTAAAATAAATTTATGCTTTCTAAAATATCATTTCATAGTTACCACCACATAGAGAACCTTACTACAATATAGCGAGTCTTTACCACTCCCAAATCCAGTGCAAACAATAAACATGATTAACAAACAATCAACAATCCAAATATTACCCACAAATTTGAAAAACAATCCATAACCAAAAAGTCAACTCACCATCACTACATACATTCAACAAACAGCAGTGCCCTTCATATATTATCTTCTCAAAAACATCTAAAAATACGCTAGATCATCAATGTCATTTAATCACCAACACAAATAAAAGAAAAAATAATAACAACAGCTTCAACCCATCATTTCTGTGACCGACAAAACTTCACAAACACAAACACCCTTTAAAATGCATGAAAAATAAAGAATTTACAGCCAAAAAAACAATCCTTTTTCCCTAACAAAGAATCAAGAACCAACTTAAAACACAAACAAACTCATAATAAACAAGCATTCTCAAAACAAAATACCTTGTAATGAAGAGGAACACCAGTGTGAGGTCCAATGCCCTTCTCTCCAGTACAAAGAGCCCTGAAATTCTCCGCAGTCTTGGGAACTACGTCATTATAAAGCTCCACAATAATTCTCCCTTCCAGTTCCCCTCCAACGCTTAGGTCCAAAAAGCACCTTGGCCTCGCCATCTTCTTCTTCTTCTCCTCTCCCTCTCCACAGATTCTAGAGCTCTTCTTTCTACTTCTCCGTAAAAATGAAACCAAACCCTAGTCCCGCTTTTTACTTATAGTTTGAAACTACACAAGAGAGAGAAGGGGGGGCTTGCTTTTGGAGTTTGGTTCTTGTTTGTTGGGTTTTGTGCGGTAGTGTAGTATTTTCTTGGGGGTTTTCTACCAATATTTGGAGTTTGTGTGGGGTTATATGAAATTTTATTATTTTTCAGGGACACCCCTGTAAAATATTGTATTTCGGTATTAATACTAAAATTGAGTTTTGTTTACTGTTTAATACTGTTTCTAGAGCAATCGGTTTGTTTAGACCATCCATCCCCCATTTGAAATAAAAATTAAAAAGTTGTCTAGAACCTTCCTTTACAGTTAGAGCAAATAGATAATTCTTAGATATTGTATGTTCTAATTACGAATTGGGACACTCTTAATTTGTCATATGTGAACATAAATTATCTATATGCTTTGATATATAATTGTATCAAATGGGTCCCCCTCCCACCTCATATTAAAAGAGAAGAGAGACAAATTCCACAAGAATTTGCTATTTCTTTAGACATAGACACCATTTCTAGCATTGTCCATTACATTATGAATAGCACTAAAAACAGCAACCACATTCCCATCCCCGTACAAAGAGAAGTAAATGCCTATAGTACACCCCAAGTTTATTTAATTGATTGATTGATAAGTTATGTTATTTGATATGTACTTTTAAGTTTGATGATTTAAGCAAACAAAAGCAAAACCCCTTACCCTTTCCCTCAAGAGAAGAGAAGGGCTTTGATACTTCAAGTTTTATAAGTTTTACACATTGATGTCCATTTAGAAGTTATGTCGATTAAGTGTAAAAACAGCCCAGGTCGCATTTTCGTTAGGCTGGGAACCCAATTAGGATACGACAAATGGGCCCAATATTAACTAACGAACAAGACCCAAAATGGGTGGAGGAAGAACTAAGCTTGAACAGTGTTTATCAAACCAGCTAAGGTACTTGAACAGTGCTTATAAAACCAGCCTGGCAATTGTACTACTATTAGGCTAGAGTAGCTACTAGTTAGTAGTAGTTTTGTGTTGTACACATAGTTGACTGACAAAAGAATCTAGTCCCCAAAAGTAAAATAAAAAATAAAAATAGTACATATTTGTACACGAAAAACAGAGAGGAAGACTAGAATCAAGTTGTATTTTACTTTTGATAATACTTGCTTGTGGCCTGGCTATGTTCATATTCAGAGATGATATTGGTAGTGGTGGTGGTGGCAGCAGCTCAGTCAGACAAAAGCTGCCAATTTCACATGGTTTTTTTTTCGAACATCAATCAGATATATTCAAATCTCTCTCCCCTTTTCTCTCTGTTATATTTTAGCTAGCCAGCAAGTGCATGATGCTTTAAAAGAGAAGAACAAACTGGTTCCAGGTGTAAATGTATTGTAGATGTAAATAAATGTTCACGAGACTCCCTTTAAGTAAAGTATCTCACATCACATCACATCACATGTGAAAACGATTGAACTCAATACACAGTTTCTCATTAGTTCCTTCAGATGTTCTTCCATTCCCTCGTTTATAACATAAGTAAACATAGGTGGGTTTACAGTTTACACTTTGAGTCAAAGGTCTGTTAGCACGGAAAGACTGATTGGTCTTGTCGCTGGTGGAATACATCAGTTTTGGTTAATTAAGCACGTTCAGTAGTTGTACTGCATGCAATATTTATTGGCAAAAACTGGTTAATTTTCTCCACAGTCTTGGCAACATCACTTTCTACAAATTGTTTATTAATGACTCTGTTTTTGGGAATCCTCCAAACCCTATTGTCTCTTATGCCCAACAAGGAATGTTATTTTTGTATTCGATTAAATTAATATTACAAATAAATGCAGCACAGACTGCAACTTACAAAAGAGAATCCAATGAATACCAATTCAATTCAATTCATAACACAATAATTATGACATATTCCCATTTCAAGTAATCAAAATCCTCAATACTCAACAGCTAAATCAATCTATTTTCCTCTCTGTCTGAAGCTATTTTGATGGTGATCAGCCATGAACATGAAGATATTTTAATGGTGATGATCAAAACCCAAATGAGTGAGTGATGAAACAATAAAACGACAATGAACATGAATAATGATTCTTTTCTCCACCAACTTTTAATCAAACAATTGCACATTCTATCGTGTTGCTCTTGCATGCCCTCGTCAAATCATTCAGTACACAAGCAACTCTGAATAATCAAACCAACAAAACTTAAAGCTAAAAAAGAAAAGAAAAAAAGCTAACGAGTGAAGAAGAGATTCAATATCAAGATTCAAGATTCAGTATTAGGTTGCGTTCCAAGACCATGAGGATTCTGTTGATGTTCCTGTTCCCGTTCTTCTTCCTTTATCTCTTCCTGTTGTTGTTGTTGTTGAGCCGGTACTTGCACAACCGGTTCCGCCACAGGAATGTCAGGTCGAACTGGATGCGGCGGGTCGATATTACCGTCTAGGCAAGAAGAGCATTTCCTCTCAACCCATCCTTCAAAATCGTACTGCCCATGACCCATGATCCGACGACCCGAACACAGCCTGCCTATCATCCCCGCTATCACTCCCAGAATAGTGATGACTGCCAGCACCGCAATCACCGGCCCGACCGACCCGTGACCGGAATGCGCCGTGTATGCTTGTTGGATCTCCGCCACCACCGGCGGTGGCTGCTGGTCTAGTACTGGCGTAGACATATGAATACAAATAAATATAAATCTATAACACAGCAGCAACCAGTGGTTTGAAACACAAAATTCTTCAGGGTTTTCCAGAGGTTTTAGAATGAAAAGACAAGTGAGAGAAAGTGTGAGTGAGGGAAAACCAGAAGGGAAAGTGTTGTTCAAATGGAGAAGGGAAGTGGGGGGTTTTGTTTATTGGCAATGGCTTAATAATGGAATAGCCAAGCTGTGCAAAGCTCCATTGGGCATGGCTAAATTGAATCAGATGGAGATTTTGACAGAATTATTTCATCAGAGTTTCAAGTACTTGTTGAATCCATTCCATTCCATAATCGTTGTTTTCTCGGTTTTTGTGTGCAAATATGTTCATAATTAAGCAATTAATTATTAGTCTATTATACATAAAGGCCTTGTTGAAGGTAACCAGTTATATTCTATGCTTTTCTTACACGAAGGAAGTGTTTCCAAAGTATTTCTTAGTAATTAATTTTATTTTTTTATAATTTTATAATTTTCATTTGCTCATTTTAGTCTTCTCTTTTCAAATAGTATGATATTTTATTTTATTCCACCGAATGAAGGCTAATGTGTGCCACTTGTTTTATTCACTGGCACAGGAGGACAAGTTTGGTTTGCTTTTTAATGAAAGGTCAAAAAGTTATTATCTTTATATGTATATGACCAAAAAGTTCACCAAATGTTGAATTGAACCATTGGTCCATGTCCTTTTTGGCCTTTGCATTCCTTTCCTCTACGATCAAACACTACTGTCCTGTAATCATGCCTTACTTGTACCTTGGACAAATTACAAATTTGTAATTTCTTCAAATATTCAGGAGTTGTCTTCTAAGTTAGGGCAAATACAGAGTTGGGTTTATGCTTTATTCTTGTTTACATTGCAATCATATATGTGTGTGTAGAAAGCTCATATTATTGAACACAAAAGTTCATATGATCTTATTTCTAAGAAGAAAGAGTTAAGAAACTAGATGAGTTCATTTTATTTTTTATTAAAACCAATGAAGTAGTCAAGACAAGAGTCGGCATTGAAGAATATAATGTCTGAAAGCAGAGAATATGTTTCAGAACCAGGATGGATGATGATCATGATTTTGATTATGATAGTTCATGTCATGATTTGCATACATACATACACACATAAAATAGCTTTGGCAGATTCAATTATATAAAAGCACAAATTGATGGCATTGTGAAAAAGTGTTTTTGGAGACTAGGACAGAAATCTCAATTGGGTTTGTACAAACAAAGGTTGGTCAGGACTCAGGCTCAGGCATCTACCAGCTTTTCTTTTATATTCTTTTTAGAATCCATGCACTCCTTCTCGGGTTCTTTTGTACATTTATGTGCATCTACTCTTTTTTCTCTCAAAAAAAAAAGCTCTTTTCTTGATCCAAAATCAAATTGGTAAGTCAAACAATTCATTAAACAATGTATTCTTTTTCTTTATATTTTGCTGGTGGAGTGCAAAATTTTCTGCATTTGGTATATTGTTATTCAGGCTAGATCATATATAGTGGGCAGCCACTATGACTGGTTTTCAGAGAAAGGACAATAAAACAATCTAATCTAAGGCAAATGGATGTACAGCTATTCATTCAAAATTGAAATAATTGACCTAATTTCATCAGTCTTCCAAGTACTTATAGCTATGTCACAAGACATTTTAGGTCATCCAATAAACATTAGGATAGATGTATGATTGTATACATGGGTATAGTCAACTTCCTAGTGACCATATCTTCTATATAGTCAACTTCCTAGTGAAATAAATTGAGTACATTTTTTAGTTCATAAGGGTGGACTAGTTTAATGGGTTGATGACAAGTGCTCGATCTGATGTTCGTAATATTAACAAAAAGTTTTTAAGTTTTAATATATGGTATGGACTTTTCATTTTCATATTTCAGTTTTTTAAAGAATGACTAAATAGGGTAGAATATATAAGACAAGGTCGAATATTATACCTTCGTATTGGCACGATAAAGTGGGAAAGAATGTTGCGATTGCACTTTTAATAAACATTGTGTAAATCTTGATTCTTCCTACTATCAATTTTGATTATTTGAACTTCCATGCTTGCATTTATAGTGTCGTGAACTTATGCATTGCATTAACTTTTCTAACCAAAAGACAAGAGAGATGATACATATGTATATAATACAAGCAGGCCAGATTATTTATATGTTAATGGTCTCACTTAGATAAGTAATTCAACTACACAAGTTCCATAAAAGAGACAGCGCCAACTTAGTTAACAGACCTACAGAACTTTCTAATCTGACCATCTTTCCCTGTGAGTATTCCAATATTACTTAGTTTCACCTTAGATGCAGCAAAATCATTGGAGAAAAGAAATTGGTTCATGCTGTAGGATTTAACAATTGGTGAAGTTTTCGGATTCCCCATTAATGCTTGATCAGATTCCAGGAGGCCTGTGCTTTTCATAAGGTTTGTGTAATACCCATTGTCGAATCTGTAGCTACTTGCGGAGTCAAGAGGAGCAAGATTGCTGTTTGATGAATCTTGGCTTGGACATGTGCTTTGCAAATTTGGGAGGACAGAAGATTGAAGTGCAGGGTCGGGCTGGCCAGAGCCCTTAAAGTTGAAGAGTCTGCGCTTGAAGGTGAAGCACTGAGCAAAACCTATGGTGTGTGCTTCTGTAAAGGAACAAAGTAACAAAATCATTTATGTAAAGTTCTAATTGATACATGACTTAGCATTTGAAATGAATCCACTTTTTTGTTGTTGCAGAAATGAGTTTTAATATTGCTTGTATATGCATGAATATGATGTCAAGCATTCAAGCATCAGCGGTATTTATGCTTCCATTTTAAATGGCTCCACCAGTCTAGGGAACTCTTTTTCACTTTCAAATGCCAGAATATTCAGATGCAGATGGAAGTCCAATTAAGCACCCAAGTCAAGCATGAAATTTTAAAAGAACAGTTATATTGAAAAAGAAAGAGAAGAATAAAAACCTGAGAGGACTACAACATCCTTTAAGTCAAGACCCTTTGCTAAGAACTTGGCAGTGATGTTATCTAGAGGCTCAAAAGGTTATGGCAATTCTGTATTAGCTGCAGTTTCACTTGCTGTTAATCCATCGCGACGTCCTAATTGGATTGGCCAGTAGGGCCCCAATGACTAAACCAGAAAAGATGGAAGATTTATGGAAAGTAAGTTGAAGAACGAGTTCATTTTGCCTAGAGTTCTGAGACAATTGCTAGATATAATTCATGATGCTTACCAGAAAAACAGCCTCTCTGGCTGCAAGAGCCAAATATCAGCACATAAAATAGTTAATGGACAAAATTTTTCAACATCTGCTTTTATACTGTCAACGACTTCATACCCACGATCTGAATTATGGTTTGGCAGAGCGTTTTTCTCCCCCTTGAAATCATCCGTGTCATCGAGAAGAATTGAGGCATCACAACCCTGCATACCGATAGAGAAGAAATTTAAATTCAAGCTGTACTTGGAAGTAAATTCAGACAAAAATTAGTATGATTCTATGCCTATCAAAAGGAATTAAGTGAATCATTCATGCTATGCTATACATTCATAATATTTCCTAGAAGAAATACATAACAGGAAAATGTCAATAATATAATTCTCACCATGTTGTTATAAAGTTGTAGATGCCAAATGATATGACAACAAACTTAATATTGCCATGTTATTTGCATAAGAACAAATTCTTCTAAAACGATGGACTACTGAAAGAGTAGGAAAAAGCTATGTTTCATGAACTGGATTATGAGTTTCTATATCCTAGGACATGGGGGGCAAGATAAAAAGTCTATAATCCCTTTTTCCTCAGAGTAAAACCTAAGCCAAAATAAATTATTATCCTTGCATGTCAAACAACATTACTTCACTCTCGGCTTTGCATGAACCTGATTGCTAGTGAATACCCTAGCAACTAAAGGAGCTGTTATTCAAGCAGATTTCAGAAGAAAAAAAAGGTCAGGTTATCTTTATCGCAAATACTTCTCATTAGATTTTGAGAGATGGTAATAAAAAGTATTTAAGGACAATGGCAAAGAAGATATAATCAACTTGAGAATAGTTACATTTAGGAAACAATCATGGAAGTGCAACCGAAGAAGAGATGCAACTATTCTGTTGTCATTCTTAAAAGCTGCCCGAACACCATTGCTAACAATCGTCGGCAAGTCAGGGCATGATCTATCAAATTGGCCATAAGGAAAAGCAGAAACAAGGGAAAACAAAAACAAGGCGAAAAGGAAGAGAATAGTGGAGTATGAGTAGAGTATGTGACCCATAGATTGTGCAAGTGAATACTGGCTAAGTAGTGCAGAACTAGTTCTGATGCCCTGCTGAGGGCCTTTTTGTTATATTTATATGAAAATAAATGGAAGGTCGAAGCATTTTCATTGGTTAAGCCTGGAAAGTGGCCGTGCCACTAGGGTGGTTTGAACCTAATGGTCACGCCTATGAAAAATGTATTATTTTCTACTTATTTGGAGGACCATAAGCAACTGATGACATCATCCATACCTTTGATTACTTTTTTATTTTCCACTACTCACATTGATATTGACATAAGGAATGCATTATAGGAAAGATCACAAACCTAAACCATAAATTATCTTAAGTACTGTGAAAGGAACCATCATTCATGTACTGGTGCATGATCCTCTTGAAAGATCACTACAGAGAAAGCTGAATGAGCTTATCTGAAGACTAGTACATAGTGAATCCAGAATGCATGATAGCGTCATGATCTGTCACGGGCCCTTTTTTTGTTTATGCGATCACCCTGCGATGCTTAAGACATCATCCTGCGATGCTTAAGACACCCTTGATCAATATTTTATTTTCTGTATAAATTTTTTGTACAATCAAGCACAATTCAAAGCAACGCAACATAAAGCAAAACAATACAACTACACAACACAAGCAATATATAAATTACGAATGCTACAACTCTCAACCTTTTTTATTAAATATTTTAAAAAGGGACAACACTTTTGTGAATGCCCTTTTGAAAATCTTAGACTTTCTCTCTCTAAAACGAGTATAACTCAATTTGCTCTAAACTTTCTCATGAATAATGGCAACATGCTATCAAGCACTCCTTTATTGTTTTGAAGCCAACACCCCTGGCTTCCTAGGGACATCGGAGTTTGCCGCCTAGTCAAACTCTTATTTTGCACATCATTAGGATATTTAGCCAACTCAAACTCATGCTAACATTGCTTGGCTAAAACACAAAAGTCCATACATGACTCAACTTGCTACCATGTTGTAGCGCACCACAACTCTAAGTTCGTGACAAATCTCCCCCACTTGAAGAGCCCAACGTCCTTGTTGGATCAACGAGGTAGTCATTAACTTGTTTTTCGAACTGCCACAATGTGACGTCGCGTTCCCAACTTGCATCTGCAGCACTTCCTCCTTTCCATTGAACCAAGTAATCCATTCTTCGGTTCTTCTTACTTTGCCCCATAGTGCGATGATTAAGAATCTTCTCAACCTCCTTGTCAAATTGCTTTCAAATCATTGCCGGAGCTTGCTTAATTTATTGTCACTCAGCATCAACTAAGTCTTTGTAAAAGGGTTTCAAATAACTTGCATGCATTGTTGGATGAATTTTTAACCTCTCTGGCAGCTTTAACTTGTAAGCAACTTTGCCCACTCTCTTCACTACTTCGAAGAGACCATCATACTTCGGCACTAATCCTCTATGAACGACCTTTCTATTTATCTTCTTCCAAATCTGCGGAGTTAATTTCAACAACACTATATCGCCCTTGCTGAACTCTAAGTCTTTTCACCTCGCATTAGCATACTTTTTCACTCGATGGGATACCTTAGCTAGACTTTTAAAGGCTAACTCAGTCATCTCTTGCTTGTCGTGTGCAAACTTGTATGTTGCTGGACACTTCACTTCAGTATTCTGTTTTGCCACCTCTTGTGGCGTACGAGGTTGCTGCCTCATTACCAATTTCGCTGGACTCATCTCGGTAGAAGATGACTTATGTATGTTGTACCAAAACTAGGCGAAATCAAGTAAATCAACCCAATTTTTTTGACTCGCCGTCACATAATGCCGCAAGTATTATTTAAGTAGTGCGTTTACTCTCTCAGTTTGACCATCTGTTTGCGAATGATTTGCCATAGAAAATTTCAATTTTGTGCCCATGAGGTTAAAAAGTGAAGTCTAGAATCTACCTGTGAATTGCGCATCTCTATCGCTCACAATGTCTTCTAGCACTCCAAAATATTTTACCACATGCTTAAGTATCAATTCTGCTGCCTTGTCTGCTGAGCATGCATGCAGTGCGTGTATAAAGATGGTATACTTAGAAAATTGATCAACCAGGACCAATATTGACTGATACCCCTTTATTGACTTAGGCATTTCTAATATGAAGTCCATTGAAATCGAATCTTACGATCTCTCTGATATCAACAATAGTTGAAGAAATCCGCTGGCCTTCTCCTCTCAGTCTTGTCTAGTTGGTACACTAGACAAGTCTTGACATACATGCATATGTCTTCTTCCATCTTGGGCCAATAATATGACCTTTCCAGCAAGTCCATCATTCGTTCTACCCCATATGTCCTGTCCATCTTGTATTGTGCATCTCTCGCAGTAATACTTTGCGTAAATTCTCACCACTAAGCACATACGCCCTCTCACCTCAAGCACAAATCAACTCATCTTCAAGCCAATATCGCCGCACACTACCTATCTTGATTTCATCTCGCAACTGCTGATATGCTTTATCATTTTCCGCATGCTATCTCACATGATCAATGAAATCCGATTTTGCTGTCGAAAGTGCGGCCATATAGCTCAACACTTCTTTTCGACTTAGTGCGTTTTCCACTGAGTTTTGTTTGTCTGTCTTGTGCACCCACACAAAATCAAACTCTGAGATGAACTCTTGCCATCTAGCTTGTTTTGGCGACAACTTTTTCTGCGTTTTAAAGTAAGTATTGGCTACTTTAACCGTCATAATTGTGAAGCACGTTCCTAATAAATAATGTCTTCACGTTGTCAAGCAATGCACCACTGCTGTCATTTCTTTTTCGTGGGTTGAGTACTTTTGTTCCGCATCTTTTAGCTTTCGACTCTCGAAAGCCATGGGATGCTCATCTTGAACTAACACGCCGCTAATAGCCTTATCCAATGCATCTGTCCATAACTCGAATGACTTGTCAAAGTCAGGTAGCTTAAGTACCGATTCCGAAGCTACTGCCCTTTTGATCTCATCGAATGCTTGTTGGCACGTTTCTGTCCATTCCCACTGTTTCTCCTTCTTCAGCAAATCCATAAGCGCGTCCACTATTTTTGAGTAGCCCTCAATGAACTTTCTGTAGTAGTTAACAAGTCCAAGGAATGATCTTAGTTTGGGAACTCTTGTTGGTGCAGGCTAATCGAGAATTGCCTCCATTTTTCTTTCATTCATGCGAATTTTTCCGTGGCTCACCCAATGCCCCAAGAAAAGCACTTCTTGCCGATAAAATTCGTACTTCTCCTTCTTGATATAAAGCTTATGCTCCCTCAACTTAGTGAATACTTGCCTTAGATGCTCGAGATGCTCTTTGAAGGTTTCACTATAAATCACGATGTCGTCGAGATATACCATTATAAATCGATCAAGGAACTCATATAGCACATCATTCATTAGGTTGCAGAAGGTTGCTAGCGCGTACCGAATGGCATCACCAAAAACTCGTATGAGTCATACCTTGTCACGCTTGCTGTCTTGGATTCATCCCCTTCCGCAATCCTAAGTTGCCAATATCCTGACCGCAAGTCTAACTTCGTGAAGTAAGACGCCCTTCCCAACCAATCAAACAAATCTGCCACATTAGACACAAGATACTTGTTTTTTACCATAACTTTGTTGAGTGCGCGATAGTACACACACATCTACATCGAGCCATTTTTCTTCTTCTGAAACAACACCGGCGCCCCATAAGGTGCTTTTGAAGGTTGGATATACCCCGCATCCAACAAATCATCTAGTTGCCTCCGCAACTCTCCTAACAGAATTGGCGCCATTCTATAAGGAGTCTGAGCGGATGGTCTCGCTCCTGGTTCTAACTCAATGTGATGATCCACCGCACGTCGTGAGGGTAACTCTTTGGGCAACTCTAGTGGCATCACATTAGCAAAGTCGTCTAGCACAACCCCATACTCATTAGGCACCTCGTTAACCTGATCCAGCTTGATCTCCACAAGCGCCGCTATGTAAAGCATCTCCCTTTGCTTTAAACTTTTGCTGAATTGTATGGCACTTTGAAGTGATAGTCCCTTTGTGCCGTTTTTCAAGAACTCGCATTGCACAAGTTCCGGCGTTTTGCCTGTAATAAGAAGATTCCTCATGTGCAGCATGACATATGTCATCGCACCTACAAAGAACTCTAAGCCAAGAATGACTCCAAAGTCTTCAAGTGGAAGGACAGAAAATTACACTTTCTCCTCCCATGCTCCAATTTTCAACATGCTTATGGCTACGCCCCGCATAGCCATATTTGAAGAGTTCACAGCTTTCATAGGGCATTGCGTGCCCTCAACCTTTAATCTCAGTCGCTCTACCTCACGGTCCACGATAAAGTTGTTCGTAGCACCAGTGTCTAACATAGCCCGAACTTCCCTTCCATTGACATTTGTCATCACATACATAAGTCCTCGATAAGACTTATCTATCTGCAATGCATAATAGGTTCAACTTAAGCACACTTGTCTCGGCCTCATGTTGTACCTCTTGTTCGGTTGTTGCGTTCAACTTGGCTTGGTTTGGGCATTCTTTTACCCTATAGGATCCACTACATATAAAACACCCCGGTTTCCATTGCCTTTGTAGCTTAGCTTAGCTAGATTCTCCCTTATCTTTTTGGCCATTGCCCTTAGAGTTCTCAGCCTTCTTTTTCTTCTTGCCATCATAGGCTTTCTTTTGCTCATTTTGAAGCCTGAGCTTATAGTCAATTAACCCATCAGCTGCTGCAAGTGTCGCGGGCAAGTCTCTCACGTCTTGCCGCTACAGCTCGGTTTGCACCCAATTTTGCAAACCTGATATGAAATTGAAGAGCTTGTCGTCCTCCGACATATTGCGAATATCTTGCAACAGCGAGCTAAATTCCTTCACATAATTCCACACGGTTCCGGTGTGCTTCAGCCTCTTCAATTTTTCCCTAGCAAACCACATGGTATTGCTTGATAGGAATTGTGCCTTCAATTTCTTCTTCAACACCTCCCAAGTCTGGAAGCGCCTCAGCATCCTCATTCAACCTTTTACGCCACCATAACTTAGCATCACCCGTGAGGTACATGCAAGTTATATCCACATGTTCCGACTCTAGAATGTGGGCTGCCCTGAAATACTGCTCCATATCCTACAAGAAGTTTTCCAACTCCTTTGCGTTTTGCACACCAGCAAAACTCTTTGCCTCTGGTACTTTTACTTTCGAGGGAGTCGCTTCAGCGTGTTGAAGCATATTGCCTAAAGCCCTCCTCATCACCACCACCTTGGCATTAAGGTCTCTCGCTTGCCTCCTTAAAGCATTATTTGCAGTAATCAAATCCTCGCCTGTAGTGCCCATCTACTCTTGGCAATCTTTTTCAAGATTTTCGTAAAGCCCTTTTAGATCCACCATCTCGCCCCTCAATGTTGCCATCTCTGAGGCTACTATCCGCATCTCTGAGGCTATGGCTCCCATCTGGTCAGCCAACGATGGTGTATCAGGTGCAAACTCCCAATAACCCTCTCCACGTGATCTAACCGGTATTTGATGGTGTCTTTCACCATTATGTTGTTGTTGGTCGCAAATAAGCGCGGCTTTTAGCCTAACACGGCTCTAATACCAACTGTCACGGAGCTCTTTTGTTTATACGGCCAACCTCGCAATGCTCAAGACACTCTTGATCAGCACTCCACTTTTCGCACAAGCAAGCACAACCCAAAGCAACGCAACACAAAGCAAAACAACATAACCACACAACACAAGCAATATATAAATTACGAATGCCACAACCCTCAACCTTTTTATTAAACACTTTAAAAAGGGAACAAGATCACTCACAATACCCTTGTAAATGCCTTTTCGAAAATCATAGACTTTCTCTCTCTAGAACGAGTATAACTTAACTTGTTCTAGACTCTCTCATGAATGATGGCAACTTGTTTTCAAGCACTCTTTTATAGTTTTAAAGTCAACACCCCTGACTTCCTAGGGACATCGGAGTTTGCCGCCTAGTCAAACTCTTATTTTGCGCATCACTAGTATACTTTGTCAACTCAAACTCGTGCTAACATTGCTTGGCTAAAATACAAGAGTCCACACATGACTCAACTTGCTAACATGTTGTGGCGCACCATAACTCTAAGTCTGTGACACTAGACTAGTATATAATGAATACAGAACATTTAGTTGCAAACTACATGATAAAACCGGTTAGACATGATTTTTAACGACAATGACTCTTAATATGCATCCAAATTAAATGAAGAAGAAGCCTGCAGTATATTTAAATATGGATTTAATCTTCTTCCCACAATAGTATAAAGTGGATTGTGACAACAGGGTTATCTGAAGAGGTTTCTTAATAAATAGTAACATCTGATTTTCTAAATTATTTCTTATTTCAAATTTACAATGAACCTAGTTAAACTCTAGACTATCTCCCCTAATTTTTAAGCCGCCTATCATTATAGTGCATTTAAATTTTCATTATTCACAATTTGAGAAGAAATATTAAAGTATTATAGACATATTCATACATGCACTCAAATAACCTAAAACATGACTAGGATCCAAATCAAAGGGCAATGTGAATGACTTTCTAAGCAAGTCAACTTCAACAAGATAATGTAACATATATATACTTATAGAAAATTAAGCTAGTCAATATGATTCCTAAAAATCAGGGATTGTGATTATGTAAAGCAGATTTTTAAACTTATTTATTTGTTTTTTTTATTGCTGTAAATATCCTAGGTCAACTCTCTTTATTTAGTTGATTTTTTGTTTCCTTTTCTTTGAGATCAGATTTGATCCTTTTCTGTGTATAAATACCTGGCTGTGTATCAATGAAAAAAATAATAATTCTTCAAAAGTTTCATGGTATCAGAGCTTGTTGTCTAAAATCACTCGCTGCCTTTGCTCAAGTCACCATTTCTGATATACTTTCTCTCTTATATTCATCACTTTTTTTTCTTGTTCTAAATCACGAAAACTGACATTGCTACTAAGAAAGGAAGCTCTAAATCTGAGATTAACTCTGCTCCAAAAGTTTCTCCACTCCTCTTTCTCATGGCAAAACCGAAAACATCTCTATGATCACTAGTCATAAGTTTAATAGTCAAAACTACCTTCAATGATCTCAATCAGTCATGATGTTTATGTGTGAAAAAGGTAAGGATGAGTATCTCACTGATGAAATTCCTTAGAAAAATTAGATCCAAAATTCAAGGCTTGGAAGGCTGACAATCATATGGTGATGGCTTGGTTGATCAAATCGATGAACAATAATATAGGAAAAAAATTTCTCTTGTATAAAACTGCAAATAAGCTTTGGGATGCTGTTCGAGATATGTATTCTAGTTCTGAAAATATCTCAGAGCTATTTGAAAAGGAAGCTGCCCTAAATAACCTCCATCAGGAAAAAACTTCAGTCAATCAATATTTCAATACCCTCACTCGTTATTGGCAATAACTTGACTTGTTCTAATCTCATCCATGGAAATATTCGGAGGATACGACTCTTTATGGGAAGCTTGTGAAGAGAAGAAGGACATTCAAGTTTCTTCACGGATTGAATAAAAATCTGAATGAGGGTTCATGGAAGAATTATGGGCACCAAACCTTTCCCAAGCATCAAAGAGGCTTTTTCAAAGGTACGTCACGAAGAAAGCAGGAAGAAGGTCATGATAGGACCCTAAGCCTCTATCCTTGAAGGATCTGCAATGGCTGCTCACAGGTATTCTTCCAACAACACCCAAGACAATCGACCAAGGAAGGGAAGGCCCTGGTGTGATCATTGTTATAAACCAGGACATGCAAAGGAAACTTGCTGGATTTTGAAAGTAAACCCACAGACTAGAAGCCAAAACGACCCAACAATGATCGTGAAAGTCGAAGGAATGTTGCTGCTTTGGAAAGTACCAATAATACAAGCCAAGTTTCATTCACCAAATATCAACTTGAGATGTTTCAGCAACTAATTAACAATGCAAATTAGCCTTCCACTCCTACAGTAATAAAAACAGAGGGAGTTGCTCAGTAAGGTAAAAATCCTTTTACCCTTTATGTCACTCAAGCACATCCAACCTCGTGGATTGTGGATTCTGGATTCTGACGCATTCGATCACATGACAAGTGATGGATCACTTTTTTCATCGTATAATCCACGTTCTAATAATCCACTGTTCGCATAGCTAATGGCTCATGCTTTAAAGTTGCTGGAATTGGCATAATACATCTTTCTCCAACACTTATATTAAATTCTGTTCTATTTGTGCCGAACCATAATTGTAACTTACTCTCTGTAAGCAAACTAAATGGAGATCTAAGCTATGAGACTAAATTTGTTTCTAAATCTTGTGTTTTTCAGGATTTGGAATCGGGGAAGACGATTGGCAATGTTGAGTTTTGTGCAGGTTTGTACCTTCTCATACCTAAACTCATCCATTCTCTTACCAGTTCAAAAACCAGAAGTATTAGGGTCAGTCCACAGTGTCGGTCTGTTAGTAGTTTTGAGTCAATAAGTCACTTTAATAAGGATAGTGCAGTTATGTTATGGCACTATCGTCTAGGTCATCCCAATTTTCTATATCTCAAACATCTTTTTCCATCATTATTCATTAATAAAAATTATCAAAATTTTCAATGTGATGTATGTCAATTATCTAAGCACACACGAAACCATTATGCACCAAAGCCTCATAAACCATCTCAACGTTTTTTTCTCATTCATGGGTACATTTGGGGTCCATCAAGAATCCAAAATATTAATAAAGCATGCTAGTTTTTACTATTAGTTGATGACCATACTCAAGTAAGCTAGACATTTCTCATGAAAGATAAATCTGAAGCTAGGCAAATCTTTCAAGCATTTCACAAAATGATCTAAAACAATTTCCAATCCAATATTCAAGTACTCAAAATAGACAATGCTCGTGATTTCTTCAATTCTGTTCTCAGTCCTTATCTACAATCTCATGGAATTGTTCACCAAAGTTCATGCGTAGACACCCCTCAACAAAATGGTGTAGCCGAACGCAAAAATTGCCATCTTCTTGAAATGGCACATTCACTGTTATTCACATTCCATGTCCCAAAAAGATTATGGGGAGAAGTTATACTCACCGCTACGTATCTCATAAATAGAATGCCTTCACGAGTTCTTAAATATCTGAATCCACTGCAAACACTTCTAGCTACATATCCTCACTCACACCTTGTGTCTCAAATTCCTTTCAAAGCCTTTAGATGCACTACATTTGTACACATCCATTCATAAAATCAGAGCAAACTAAATGTTAAAGCTATAAAAGGCATTTTTCTTGGCTACTCGTCCAACAAAAAAGGATACAAATGCTTCTGCCCCATTACCAAGAAATTTTTCAACTCTATGGATGTGACCTTTTTCAAAGATCTACCTTATTACTCCAATTATGTGATTTAGGGAGAGAAAAATACACAAGAATCACATAATTGGGATGGGCATCTCTTATTGATATTGCTGAATCTTCATCATCAAATAACACTCTTCCTGAACTTATCCTATCTGTGTCAATTCCTTCTTTAGCCACCAAAAGTCCTAACCATCGGGTTCCTACAAAGCATCCTCCAATAGAGTTTGAACACACCAGTCTCAAACCAAACCCAATCCAGTCCCAAACCAAACCCAATCCAGGTTTACTCAAGGAAGAAAAGACCTGTGCAAACTCAACAGAGCAAAGAACCTAACCTAATTCCAGCCATCCTTGAAGAACCATAAGAAAAGCACAAGAACAAGTTGAAGCTGATCATATTCTTTATTAGAGGAAGTGACAGATTCTAGTATGAACTTGGGCAGATTTATTGCTGAAATAAAAAGGGTTCATTCATGCATTCAACATCCTCTTCGCTACTACTTGAGTTGCTTTAATCTATCCCTTTCTTATAAATCCTTTATGACATCTCTGGACCAAATTCAGATTCCTAAATCTATCCATGAAGCCCTCCAAGAGACAGAATGGAAAGCTGCCACTTTAAAAGAAATAAAAGCTCTCAAAAAGAATGGAACCTGGATCCTCACAAGTTTCCCACCAAGAAAGCAAATAGTTAGGTGTAAATGGATTTTCTCAATCAAACACAAGGCAGATGGAAGTATTGAGAGATTCAAAGCTCGTCTTGTGGCTAAAGGGTACACTCAGTCTTATGGTATTGACTACAAAGAGACTTTCGCCCCTGTTGCTAAACTGAATACCATCCGAGTTCTTCTGTCCATTGCTGTCAATCAAGAATAGCCCTTGTTCCAACTTGATGTGAAAAATGATTTCCTCAACAGGGATCTGATTGAAAAATGTACATGGACATACCTCCCGGGTTTGAAAACAAATTCTTTAAAGGAAAAGTGTGCAAGTTACAGAAATCTCTCTATGGCCTCAAACAATCACCTCGAGCGTGTTTTGATAGATTCACAAGAGTATTAAGGCAAGATGGCTACACTCAATGTCAATCAGATCACACTCTGTTTGTGAAACATACAATCAATAGGAGACTCACTATATTGATTGTATATTTGGATGATATAATGCTTATTGGGAATTGTGAACAGGAAATGATTCATCTCAAGCATTTGCTTTCCAGAGAGTTTAAAATCAAGGATCTCAAGGATGGAAGTGACAATTAGGTATTTCTTAGGGATGGAAGTGGCTAGGTCAAGCCAAGGTATCTCAGTTTCTTAACGAAAATATGTCCTAGATCTCTTACAAGAAACTGGAATGAGTGGGTGTAAGCCTATTGAGACACCTATGGACCTAATACTAAACTTAGAGCTCCGACAAAGGGACCAATTGTTGATCAAGGTAGGTATTAGCGTTTGGTGGGAAAATTGATTTCCTTAACCCACACTCGACCTAATATTAATTTTGTAGTCAGTATTGTTAGTCAATTTCTCAATAATCTATGGAGGAGCACATGAATGCTGTGTACCGAATCATTAGATATCTCAAAGGTAATCTTGGAAAGGGGCTAATGTTCAGAAAAACGCTCAATAAAAATCTTGAAGTCTATACTGATGCAGACTGGATCGGATCACCTATTGACCAGAGATCAACTTCAGAGTACTGCTTATTTGTTTGGGGAAATCTAGTGACATGGCGTAGTAAGAAGCAATAGTTGGTGGCTCGCAATAATGCTGAAGCTAAATTCAGAGCCCTAGCTCATGGAATATGTGAAGGCATCTGGTTAAAACGTCTACTTGCAGAACTTAGAATCAACACAGAGGGTCCTATAAAAGTTCTTTGTGATAATCAATTAGTTATAGCTACTGCAAAGAATCATGTTCACCACGATAGGACAAAACATGCTGAAATTAATTGACACTTCATCAATGAGAACATTGAGAGTAATGTGATCACCCTAAATCATGTTTCTTCTCAGTAGCAGGCAGCAAATATCCTGACTAAAGCTCTTCATCGTCCAAGCTTCTATGAGCTAAGCTCTAAATTAGGACTATCGAGCATATATTGACCAGCTTGAGAGAGAGTGTAGAAAATCAAGCTAGTCAATACAATTCCTAAAAATTTGGGATTGTGATTATGTAAAGTAAATTTCTAAACTCATTTATTTATTTTTTTTATTGCTATAAATATCCTAGGTCAACTCTCTTTATTTAGCTAATTTTTTGTTTCGTTTTCTTTAAAATCAAATATGATCCTTTTTTTATGTATAAATACCTTGGAAAAAATAATAATTCTCCAGGAGTTTCTATACTTAAACATTGCATCAACTTATTGCCAGTGGAAATACAAGTGTCATTACAAGGTAGCCTATTAAAAGATACTTCCACAAGCACTTTGTACATTGTAAATTGATTGCACTCCTAATACAAATAAGAGATAATAATAAAAAAAAGGTGTACTACTTCAATATGGTCAGTACCTAGAAGATAATTGGTTCAATTGTACCTCTTTTCTGGTAACATATATGGATGGCCTTAATTAAGCCCATTTCTATCTTGACATCAATGACATGTTCTGAAGCTCACGACTGGATTTGTGCTTGCTGACCTTGATTATGATTAGTCTTTGATATGCCAAGAGATAAAAATATAAATGTAGAAGAAAACTAAAAAGAATACAAAAGTTCCAAAATGTCATGAAGATAGATCAAAGATTTCCAGAGAATCATCCAATAATTCTCCATGAAGCTGCTGAATACAAGATATAAAGTTGGGTTATGAACAGAAGAAAGTGTGCATTTAGTGGTTCCAAAGGGAAAAAAAAAAAGTGCGCCTTAGTATGAACCCTGTTAGAGGAAGTAAAATCTTCTGCAACTGTTAACTAGATAATTGTAAATACGATGGAAGGAATCAAGTAGTGCAAGTATTTTTTTTTTTTTATTCCAAAACTATATCGTCTTTATGGGAATTATTGTATGCATATAATGATAGCTAAGCTGACTAAATAAGAACAGCTGCTTGTGCTGGATAAATTTATTATATCTGATTTGATGGTTGAGTTTGTAGCACTTTCTGAATTCTGGATTAAAGATTATTTTGTCATTACCATTACATCTATTTAAGAGCTACAAAATAAAGCACTAATTCTTATCTTGATCAGTTTTCATGAAATTATTGCTAACCATTGGAAGAATTCGCCACTAAGTCTTCCACACTACTGAAAGTAAGTGAGTTTGAAGATATTTCTACTTGAATGGTATTAATTGGTAGATTTTGCGACTTAAGGTTTCTCCTTCTCCCTTTACCTAACCGTAATTACCAAAATCCAGAGTGGAAAGTTTCAGAGTAAGCATGGCAAGGATGTAACTGTATCATTTTAATGGCAATAAATTCATATGTAGTGCAATATTAAACTAGCCGAAATAACAAGCATAATAGATAAGCAGGAAGAGTACTTCTCTAACTACGCTAGATCAGTTACCGAATATTCTTACTTCCCCACACATACCTTAGTTCTACTGCCCATATATATTGCTATATTGCATCAGAGGCATTGCCATCTCGCATTCTCTCTTCCTCTAACCTTCAAAATAGTAACAAAAGGACGACGAGGTTTCTTAAAATTTAGATTATTACCAAGAACTGTTAATGGGTAAGCAACTAATAGAATCAGCATTTGGATTCAATAATCCCATCATTGAAAGAAAACTCTTATGAAAAGTTCCAACAACATTCAATGAAAAATGAAATGGGATATTACCATTTGATGGTCACTATCAACAATGAGAAGGATTGTTGCTAAATTGATTCAGTTTGAGCACGACTTTCAGGTATTTTATCATGCAACATACATACAAAAAAAAAAAAAACAACAAAAATAAAGAATGAAAAATGCTATGAAAAGAGGATTTGATAGAAAATCAAAATCAGATAATTGTCTTTTAGAACTTGACAACCAACAATAGCAATAATGTTGTCTTTTAGAACTTGACAACCAACAATAGCAATAATGACAAACAAATAATTTTATACGTGGGCTAATAAGTCAAAATAACTTGAGACAGGGACGTATTGGATATAAATGAAGAAATTATGTTTATATTTGTAAAAGCCTAAGATTTAGGAACCAGAATGTTATTATTCCTCTGAATTAAAAAAATTTGGCCCATGCAGGTCTCGAACCTGCGACCTTCGCGTTATTAGCACGACGCTCTAACCAGCTGAGCTAATAGGCCAATTTATAGGATGGTCATTTATTATATTATTTAACACAATATATATAATTATTTAATATTAATTAATTAATTTGATAAGTGTTCAATAATTTACAAATACATTATCTTAATTTCTATAATACATTTAATTAAATAGTTTAATTATAAAGGCATTTATAATTAAAGTATGAAGAGGCTCTGGTTTATAATTAGTTTTTGTTTTGGTTATTTGTTCGTATGATCGAATTTAATGATGCTTAGTATAATTTAATTGACACATTCTACCATCCATCTCAAGCCTTCAATCGGAAGAGCAATTCTGAAAGTAACCAGAGTAGTGTCAAACAGCAAGACAAAAATCAATCTGATTTCTCTTTTCAGACCCAAGCAAAGCCCAATACAACATCATCATCTTGTTTCAATATTCTGAAACCTCAATTCCAACTGCATGTAACATGATGCCAATCTACAAGTAAAGTTTTATCTGTTTTTCGACTGTCACTAATTGTTTTTAATTTGTTATGTTCTTAGACACAGCAGCAACAATCACGGCACTATCAAGAATCTACGAAACAATATGTGAAATCTGAGTATGCATCAGTGCAGAGCTTTACCTCTGAGATTGCAAAATTACAAATTGACAATCAGATCAGTAATGGGTTCCAGTCATATTACTATCATCAACAATCTCAGTCAATTAGGACAGTAGAAAATCGGATGATTGATATAATTGGAGAAAATATGGGCAAAAGCAAGTCAAAGGAAGTAAAAATTCAAGGGATTATAACTTTATTTTTTTATTATAAGTCTTTTATATTTTATGACAGTAACATATTTTATTTTAAATTAATATCGAAAATTTTATTAAAAATTTATCTAAATTTAATAAATATTAAATACTTGTTTAATTGAATTTAGTAATAAAATATCAAATTTATTATAAATTTAATATCAATACGGTATTAAATTTTTTTGATAAATGTAAATATATGTTTAAAATATTCGTTCCAAATTTGATACGCCGCCGTCCTTAGTTGAAGTCGAACGGAGAAATCGGTCCCGATAAGGCAAGGCAAACAATAACTATACATCATCAGTTATAACAATATCATTGATTATAGATCAGTCTACATATTATTGCCTAGTTAACTCATTTCCGGCTGGAAATGCAGAGCCATCCTGGGTAACTAATTCATTGAAAGCAAAAGAAGAAATGGCTAGAGCACCACCCCCATGTATTACTGCAGGTTAATTTCAAGGTGAACTTCGTGGAGCTGGAGAGCTTAATGGCTTGCCGCGCCCCATGGTGAAACCCCTGGTCCCGTCTGGCATTCTCGGACCCTTGGAAGTTTGCTTGGCAGATGATTCAGACGTGGTTGCGCTGCTAGATTGAAGAGATGGAGCCAGCAGGCCACGTCCGCTATGGCTTTGACCACGTCCACGTCCCTTTCCACGGACTCTAGCCCATCCTTTCTTTGATCCCACTGAATTTTCTTCAGCCTACCAAAACAACCAATCCACGATTGTAAATATAAAAGAGCTATTTATGAAAATGGATATGGAGCAGCACGTAAAAGAAAATCATAATATACTGGAGACATTCCTGTATCCCAATGTAAATGTTTAGTTTCCATTATTTACACAACAAGAAAACCTGTTTTGACCTGCATAATGTGCTATAACCAAGAATACCAATAGTGTTTATGATTCATGGTTTTTCAAGCAAAGAAACTTACATTATTCTCAAAAACCGATTCTTGGTTGTTTGGGTGAGAGGAATTTTCAGTGGCTTCAGATTCCTCATCATCTGAAATGCCATCGAATTCAGACTTTCTGCTCTTTAGACCAGATTTTGGCTGCAGAATTTTACAATGGACTACAGAGCATAAGCACAGGAATAAAAGAAATAAAGGCCCCACTAGAATAAAATAGTATTTCCACATACCGAGCATCTGAGCATTAACCTTACTCGAAGCCCTTTCCTCCAGTTCCTTTCGTCATTTAACTTCTCAGCCTGGTAAAGAAGCAAACTCTCAGCACTGTTGCATTAAGTTAAAGGAATATGAAAAACAAACGAGCTTTACACTACAGGACTCTAGTGTTAACATACCGCTTTCTCAGCAATATCAGTGCTCTCGAACTCCACAAGTGCATGTAGCTTAATAAAAAAAGAAACAATGAGAAAACTATAAAAACTTCTTTGTGGTGATCTCCAGCCTTAAGAAACAAAATGGGTTTAATCCATTCTCTTACCTTGTGACTCACAAAGAAATCGCTTTTAGAGCATAATGAATTAGATTCAGGAGGATGGCATATTCGAATGGTTTTCACACTGTTGATAATACAAATTGTCAATATGCAGCAAAGACAATCTTCACACGTAAAGATACTAGGCAGACAAATTTGTAAGAAAGTAAGGATACCTTCCGACCACACTAAATATCTTCTCCAGGTTTTGATGAGAGTGATCTTCAGGCAAATTCTCTACTACAACAGTGCAAGACTACAAGGCAAATAAAAACTGCATTACACCAAAAAAATTCCAAGAACCACTATGAGGATCAACCGTGTAATGTGAAAGGTTCCAATGTTGAACCTGTAATTCCTCTCTTTCTTTCTCAGTAAAAGGGTGTTTGCGCCTAATTTTCTTGCCATCACTGCTTACGACCTTTCACAGCATTATAAAACGTACAAGGGAGTGCATTTTTAGGAAGTGAATTGAAGAAAATTATTGTAGACTTTATTACTTTTGCTATCATAATAAACAACAAATTGTGCAATTCAGCCAAAAGACTTACGAGCTTTGAAGAGGTTCGGAGTGCTTGTGCAAGCAAATGGTTATTACTGACAAGGGACTTAATCTTCTTCATGGATGCTATGACAGATATGGGCACTGTTACAAAGCCAAACATCATGAATAAATATAATTTAATTTAGAACTGTAAGAAATAGCAACTTGAACTATGTGTCCATAGAAAAAAAAATAATAATGCAATGACCCTTACCAAAACCTTCTGGATCTTTGTTCATATGTTTTGACAAATTTTCATTTGCAAGAAGACTCATGTCACTGAACAGGTATTCCACCTGTTTTGTGCATAATGTTAGAGACCTTTCGATCAAAACGTGCTCAAAAACACTCAATATTTTATGAACTAAATGATATTGTTTCATAATGTTATGAGCAGAAGTTGTCCAAGCTAGCAAATGATGAAGAACTAAAGGCATCTATGTAGCCACTCTGATTGTTGTACCAAATACACAACATATGCACAAACTTAATTTATCAAAGCAGAGATCCAACTATACAGATGTACTGAAATATTACGGGTACATGCAGATAAAAGAGTGTTGTATGAAGATTTGCACTGAGTTATATAGGTAAGAATCAGAACAGAGGAAAATGACAAAGAGACATGGGAAACATTTCATGTTGGCGATTATTAGAAGGTGTGTCACACTGGACAGGAAGCTTCAATGAAGCTGGATACTTAAATTCAAAGGAGGTGATTTACAATCCTTTAGAGTTTCAGAAATACATAAATACCAATTTTTCTTGGAGTTCCCAACAGTAAAGGCACAAGTAGAAACGGGTTTCTCTTGAACATTTAAAAAGCACTTCCTATCACTTATGAAAGAGGATTTCGTGGAAAATAGGTTTGGCACTTGGGACGAGGTTCTAGCAATTGAAGGCCAGATTACATCATTTATAACTGAATTTCCTCGTATGATCTGAAAACAAGTCCTTGAGGAAGAAATGTCATTCTAAATTGTTGTTCAAAATTATAATCTCATCAGATGTCCCTTACTAATTGTTGGAACAACATGTGAGCAGATGTTCATGGATCTAAATCAAATAATTGCTTTGAAAATTTTCAAGAAGGTGATCTCACCAAGAAACTGTACCAACACAAATCAAACTCTCTATTCGATCTCATACGTTCATTAATTCAAGACGAAAATAAACACTCAAACAAGATTCGATTTTTTCACACCTAAAATCTCTCCAACGTAAAAAGAAAGAGAAAGAATTCATAACTTTATGTGAATATATCAGGTAAACATTAAAAAAATCGAAAAGGGTTAACCTGTTTGATGATCTTTTGGCGGAGATCATCAGTAAGGACACTCTTCGAGCAATTAGCAGGCATCGCAACGCTAGGACTGGAGGTCACATAGACAGGTTGTTCTTGATCCCCAACAAAGATCCAATCAGACCCAGCTGCAGTGCCACCGATATACTGTAAACAAGGATAGTAATACCCAGAAACGGGCATCTGGGAATGCGATCTAGGCACAAATTCAGCTGCCTGAACATTGAATTTGAATGGCACACTAGCACTGCTACTACCAAAACTAGATGGGTTATTGTTCTTCATAATTTCCTTGTCTTGATTCGTCTCTTCTTCAATCTTTTCAGCATGTGCTTGTGCCATTTCTTTTTTTTTTTTTTTTAATTTCTGAGTGTGTTTTTCCCTTTTGCTTTCTGTGTGTGATTTTGTGATTAGTGTTTGTGTTTGTGAATGCTGTTTAATTCTCTTTTATCTCCTGAAGTTTAGTAACTGCATATTTGACATTGAATCCACCTTTCGCGCCCAAATACGAGCATGAAAGAGACAGTTGACCGTTGCTCGTGGCTTTGACCCATTTTTTAAGGTTTGCATTTTGCCAAAGGGTTTGAGTGAGTGAGGATAATTTCGTCATTCAATTATTTGAGGAAAGTGGGCGATCATATCCATTAACAATAATACTGAGATCAAACTAGAGTATCTTTTATGCATTAAGGGTATATTTGTAATTAAAATATTTTTATTTAATTTTAAAAATATAACCGATAAAACATTTCATAAATATATATATATATATATTTAATAAACGTCTACTTTTATTTTATAATTAATAGTTATTAAACTATCTATCTTAAATATCAATAAATTTCATAGCTTGAAATTTTTTTTTTAAAATAAATTATTAGGCCCTAACGTTACCATAAAGTATTTAATAATTTATAATTGGAAATAGTTAGGAACAATTTAACCCCGGGCACGAAAAGATAAAAATGGGGGCCAAATTGTAACTTTCCAATCCCTATGGCTAAAGCCAAACTCCACTCAAGCCCAACAAAATTGGCCCATTTGAATTGGCCCATAGGGCCCCCTAGAAACCCAAGGAAGTTATAATAACTTTTAGAGGCCTAAGGTATTAAATTAATCGAAGACATAGTTATGATTTAGGACAATAATAGTGAGGAGAGGAGGATGATTCTCGAGTTTTTGATGAAAATGACTTAATTTTCAGGTTTATTTGTGTTTATAGTTCGATTTTCAAATTTTTAATATTTAAGGTGAAATTTTGAATATTTATACAAAATATCCCTCAATAAATTTTATCAAGAAATTACTGTAAAAATAATCTTATTCAACGAATTATTTATTAAAGAAGAGACGAATTTCGATGAGAATGTCCGTTTTTATACTAATGTTTCTCAATAAAACTCATTGTGTACGAGGTAATTTGTTCAAATGTTGAACTTTTTTGAACTCAAATATTAGTAGTGTTTGCCAAAATTGTTTTTCAAAATTACCCATTTTAGTAGTGTTTTCTCATTTAAAAATTTCATAATCATAAGATTAAATAAGTGGTCATGATCTACTATGGCTGGTCTATCAAGGAAATTTGATGTGAATTATTTTCATTGTGGGGCCAAATTTGCTATTATTTACTTCCAGCTGTGATGTGATTAACAAAAGTGCTTCTGCTGCTGCAATGCATATGGTCCATTCTCCAAATCTCATATTCTAATTTGAAAGGAACCCATAATAATTATTGAATTTCAGAATCTTTAATAGCTTACTTAAGCACAGAGATTATATAAATTAACCCAGTTTAGAAAGTGAATTTAATGAGAGGTATTATAGCTTTCCATCATTTTCACTCAAAAAAAAAAAACTTTTGAATTCACCAAACAAACAAAATAATTTATACCATATTTACAGTGGACCAGTAAATGTGGGCTCCTTGATGATATATCTTGTCTATAAGATTCTCTCTATTATTTTGCATGTGATTGTGACTGGTTTGTCATGAACCCAGATCAAACATAGCAATTTATTGTGTTTTTTTAGTGGGATATGACTGGGGGGTGGGGGGGAAGGTTAGGTGAAAGGATAAAAATCTAGGGATCTTCAACAGCTTCACCAATCAATAAGCTGTTTGTAGACCAAATTATTGGGTCAGCTCCGCTCACAGCTGCTTCAAAATCATGTACATTGATGGGTTTTATCATGGCCTTTGGAATTGTGTATGATTTATCCATTGACAAATGGCCTTAGGCCACACATTCAGAATAATTGGCCAAAAGTGCTTAATAAAAAAGCCAAAGCCAAAACCATAACCAAATTACTAACACGTGTTAAATAAATGGGGGAATCTTTTAGGGTGTGTTTGAATCCGATATTTACTGTCATAAAACACTTTGGAAAAAAGCATTTTTCTTTACAGATATCTGGCTATGTCTATATGTGTTTTGATTTCTAAAAAGAAATTTGCAATCAGGCCTCAAGTCATAATCAATTTTGGTCCGAGTTCCTTTTCCCAAACAGTCCCTCAATTGAGGCTGGCAGGCAAACTTAGTATTGTTAGACACAAGTTGGAAGAATAATTTCAACTGCTAACTCATCTACTCCATCCTTAAATTAATAATAATAATAATAAATAGAAAATTAAAAGGATACAAACAAGAGAATCTCATTTCAGAATGATTGAGATAGAATATGATCACATTAAATTAAAGGAATAAAAATCCTTCAACATATTTTAATTAAGATAAGTCTAGATCTTGTCCTCTTTATCTTGTACAGCCAAACCACTCTTACCCACCACCAATTTGAAAATTGACACAATAATCTCTTCATGCCGTGTTTCTCCTCGTCCTGGTAGATACAACAGTGGCATTGCAGTACAGAATAATTCCCACAACCACATCACATTCTGGACCTTAACACACAAATAATTGTGCCAAAAGGAACATAATACCTGGCAACATATCCCAACACACTCTAGAAAATAACAAGGATGAACCAGTAAATGATGTGAGGTGGTCTCCATTCGGTTGTAAAAGCTGAAGTTTGGTTTTGCAATGTTTTCCTTTTGGGGGTGTAGAAACTTTCGCTTAGTCTCAAAGGGAATCATGGTCCAGGAAATCAACAGATGCCGTATGGAGGAAAGAAAAGATCATTATCTCTGCAACATTTTCTGACTAAGAAATATATACTGATTCTAAGAGTGAATAACAAGAATAATCAGACCATTTGCATCTCTGTCAAAACCTATTGAGTTACTAAAATTGAAAATGAAGTATTCCTAGTTCTGTTTAATTGCAGAAGGCAGACCGCAAGAGTAGGAAGGAATTTAATCAAACATTTCCATCATTTCCCTTGTCTATTTGGCAAACTATATGAAGCATTTGATATGTTTTTTCTCATAATAGCAGATGGAGTAACCTTCCTAAAACACCAGGAAAAGGAGAGATCATTTGAACCCATCTTCAGTTGAGGAGAAATGAAGTTTCCACGTTATCCACGTTCAAAAGATGGGAGCTTTACAGGCTTAATTCCACCAAAACAGCACAAACACCTACATCAAGGAAGCAACATGAACTGAAATTTCTAGCAAGGAGACATTTCCAAACCTTAAATTCATGGGAAACATTAGAAGTGTTCAAAGCAAAGTAACAAAAGAATTATCTGGGAAACTAGAAGCTTTATGACATGGAAATAGATGGTCTCAGTTTCTTCCATTAAAACATGGAGCCTTTTGGAATCCTTATACCAATTCCGAGAAAAAACAAAAACTCATATTCAATACATATGGAAAGCTAATCCTGCAAAATTTCACAGCCTCTCTCTCTCTCTATCAAGATCCTTCTCCTTTACATATCATATGATTATTGTTATTTAGTCATAAAGCTCCTCCCACGTATACTTTTATCTGCAAAATTCATGGTGGATACACTCTATACATCAACTTTTCCAGGTCTGTGAATTTGACTTTTCCAGCTATAGCCCTCAGATTTTGCATCTTCATCGTCCTCCATGCTATCACCTGCAGTAGTAGAGGTCCCTCCAGCGTTTCCACCTAAATGGAGAGGACCTTGAGGAGAACCAGATTGGGAACTGCTCGCCTTTGAGGAGTCACCATACTGATCTTGGGACATCCACAAACTCCCCAAAACAACTCCTGATTGGTTTGCGGGAGCAGCTGAAGTAGCAGATGGTGTTCTACGAGTGTGAAGTCGGTATTTCTACAATGATAAGAAAAATTCTTTATCAGACTCCATGAATTCAAATTTCATACATCTTTTTTTAGCATGGAAAATAAAAAGAAAGTTCATAGAAATGAGTTCCTAACTATAGTTTAGCATTTTAGATGTTCACTTTACTCATTCTTCCCAACAATCAACTAGATGGGGGAGTAAGAACTCACCTGCAAATGACTCTTCACTTCATCGTTGGTTAATCCATCGACTTGCATAAGTTCCCTAATCTGCTTTGGAGTGGCAACTGCAGTCAAAATGCTCAAAATTAGAGGCTACGAAAATGAATCAAAGATTAAAATCCATCACAAACAAATAATGCTAAGGGAAGAAGGATAAAACAAACTTCAGTTTCATATTTCATGTTGTACAATTTGTAGCCATATCTATAGATCACAACAACGCATCCTTGAAAAGGAAATATATAGAGATATAAAATAATATAACTTTGTGCCAGTTTCCAATTTTTGCCGATTTAATCATTTGGCTTACAGGATGCAGTCCAATTACTCAACCACAAGAATAAAAGAAAACAATGTCATACACCACAATCAAATCATCATCTTAAACTACTGACCTTGTGAGCCTCCAAGTTGCTGCAAAGCACTAACAAACCGGCGATGCAACTCCGGCGACCAGCACCTCCTCTGCTTCCTACTAGTTTGCTGCTGAGGTGCCGGTGGCCCAGTTCTCAAATTTGACGACACATTAGGGGCAGAAGAGGAGACTGATTTACTACAACTGGTTCTTGAAACACTAGAACCTGTATCCTCTCTAGGATTCTTCATTCCAGGAGTAACAAGAGACAACCCATGAACTGGTAGTTCCTCTTTCTCATTCTTTCTTGCAAAAACAGGATACGTCTTAAATGGCGTAAATGCCCTAGCTCCAGTCCTGCTTTTACAAGCTTGTAAGGGATTCTCTTCTTCATTTCTCTGCCATAAACAACCACCAAAAGAAAATCAACATCAAATCATTTTACCTTTCAGGTGTTCTATTGTTGGGTTCATGTGTTTATATTTAACTCTGTTTTAAGTATTGTACCTTGATTTTTAGGTTCGGATTTTGCTTCGTATCAAAGAGGGGATCAATAGTTTGATGATCATTAGTGTTCCAGAGCTGCACAGAGCTCATCCAATTTTTCTTATTTTCTTTGCTGGAGTCTTTTTCTTTTTTGTTTGGTGTCACATCTTCATCTTCATCCTCACAGTCGTTCTTCTTCAATGGAATAAATTCTTCTAACACTGGTTGCACTTTTTTAGATGCTGTAATACATTGCATTGACTCCTCCTTCAATATTATAATTGCTGCAACAACATCCAAACCACCACAAAAACAAAATATAAGAACAAACTTGACTTACAGTACATTAATTTCCATCAAAAGCCAAAAACTCAGCTTAAAAATTGGATTTTTCAATAATAAAAAACATCAGTTTAACAACACCAAGCAATCAAAACCATAGAAAACCAAAAATCATCTCAAAAGAGGAACAGCGCAACAACCAAAAGAATAATTTAATTTACAGAAATGAAAACTATTGAAGACCAACCGTCATTCAAGAGGAGCATGCAAAGAGGAAGCTCTCGTTTGAAGGCATCGATCTTCCTCATTTCTTCTTCTAACCCCTTGACAAAGCCATCAAGTTTCGAAACCTTCTCATAAACGTTTCCAATCATAGAAACGTCCCTGAGGAAATCAGTGATCGTTTTGGGTACAAAAGTCGGTCTAAAATCCAAGCTCAGTTCAGGTGGAAGCGAACCCATTTCAGGAAAAATCTCTTTTATCACCTCTGAAACACAAAATCTGTTTTCCTTCCGTTTCCGTTTCCGTTTCCTTTTCCTATTTGGAGCTGAGGGAGAAGGTGAGGTGATGAAATAGGAGAGAAAAATAAATGGTGAGATCTGTATGTATATATAGAGAGAATATGTGTATGTATCTATCTATGTATGTGTCCGTATGTCATGAGAGAGAGAGAGAGAGAGAGAGAGAGGTGTTTGTTTGGAGGGAAAGAAAGAGAAAACGTAAGAAAAGTAGTTTCCAAGGAGAGACTGAGGAAGAGGAAATTTGGAACGCGAAGATTCTGCTTTCTGCTATTTGGGTTAACAAAGTCTACATCGCGTCGTCGAGTCGCCTCCTCTCTCTCTCATCTGACGATCTCTATCCACTACTGAGTTCACTCGTTCTCCACTCACTCTAACTCGATTTATGCCCTTTTTTTTTCTTTTTTATCAATAATAATTACAAACTCTTATCATTGCCCTTTTTTCATAATTTATTAATTAAGATAGTGGAATTATTTAAAATTATAAAGATATTATTTAATAATTTAGCTCTTCGTTATTATTATTATTTTTAATTGCTTGACTCGAACTCAACTCAAATAAGGTACTGAGTTGTGTGAGTTACGAATCGGAATCTTTCCCTTGGCTACTTTTTAATTTTAAGAAAAGAAAAAAGAAATAGAAATTTGGTTATTTTTATTATTATTAATTTTACAATATCATTGGTGGGGTTGAAATGCTCTCAAACTTCGAAAGTTACCCACTTCTTCTTTTTTACCAAAATGCCCTCAACAAACTGAATGGGTCAAATTGAATAGATAAAATATTAAATGAAAAGAATAATGAGATTGCAGTCAAATTGGAGAAACTATTTTAATCCAACGGCCAAACCTTATTCCCCTTCGAGGTCAAGAATCATTTAACAAGGTCACCAAGGTAGAAAGTCGTCTAGGGTTTTGCTTATCCATTCACATTTCAACACGTGCATTTTATTATTACTAAAATAAATAAATAAATAAATTATTATATAGTAAAATCATTCTTTTATTATAATAATAATAATCTAGTACCGACCGTCCTACGTAAACTTCTCTCTTCTTCTTATTATTATTATTATTATTATTACTTTAATTATGATTAAAGATTCTTGTTTGTTCTCGTAATGGTTGGTTAGTGTTATTTTTTATACAAGTGTCAATTTGAAAGGGAGGAGGGAATCGTCATTTTCTGACCGAATGAGGGTAGTGGTTAGATTGGATATTTGGTCTTTTTTTAATTGATTCCAAAACCCTATTTTGGTTATTTATTTTATTTTTTTTTATATAATCTGAAAGGTCAAAGAAAGACAACTAAGATTCTTACACATTTTATGATTACTTTAATCTCGACCGTCCACACTCTACTAGATCGTAAACCCTGTGTGTTGTAAATATTGAGTGTTTATTTATTTAAATAAAAATTATGAAGATGTTTGTTTGTTTATTTGTTTTTAGTCAAATTATAAACGTTGAATTATTTTTATTTTTCAAGATTAGTATTTAATATGTATTGTCTTTTTTTAATAATATATATTATGTTTAATATTAATTTTAGTTTAATGCATTTAAATAAAATTGTTTAAATTATTATTATATATATATGATTATTTTAAATTAATTATTTTTTTAAAAAAATAATTATAAAATAGACGATTAAATTTAACAAAACAAAAAGTACGTTTTATATATTTTTATTTTTAAAATCATAAAAAAATATTAATGTAATAATAAATATATTTTTTATTTAATAAATAATATTATGTCATATATATTATTTGTATATGATAATACGTATTTTTAACATTTTCTACGTATTATGTCATATTCTTATTATACTTTTGATTTTTTTTTTTTAAACGGAGTTGAAATTCGGAATAATTTAAAAAAGAAAAAAGAAAAAGAGAAGATAATTGCGAGGAGAGGCGGTAGGGAAAATGACTGACAGCGAGTGTTATGTGTGAGAATGTGAATGGAGGGTGGGATTGGGAATGACCAACACCGACGTGAAACGCGCGTGAATACATTAACACTTTCATACATACATACATACATACATATATTAATACATAGATAGATACAAAATGCTATGTCAAATATAAGGTGGGGAAAGGTAACTTAGAGATAAGGAATCTTCGAGGATCTGCGGGACCCAGTTCTTGATATTGCTAATTAATTAAAATATAAAAAGATGCCGTCTCCGTTTGAAAAAGGACAAGCTTTTACAGCCATTAGATTCCATAGAATTAAGAATCTCTATTTCCATCCATCCATTATTTAATTCCGTGTAAAACGTGTAGTTTGGATTGCATCTACCCAATTTCCCGCATCTCTTATGCTCTTGTCTGTTGAAGGAATCTTGCCAAAATAATAATAATTATTTAGCTTAAATACCCATAATACCCTTTTGAATTTATTTACAAAGAATTAAAGAAAAAATTGGTAATCTTATGAATGGAATTTTTGTGATTTGAATTGGGTTTTTTTTGATTGGGGGGATATTGGGAAACAAAATCACCCACCAAGCACAAATAGTCAAGAATGATTGTCAATGTGGAGTCTTTATCACCTGAATTTGGTATAAGTGGAAATTAAATGAATAGCAAAGTACAATGAATTGTTAGTGCCTAGTGGAAGTCTATGATTTAAACTCCACAATATATCAATACCAATACCTCCTACCTCTCTTCAAAATCAAAACTATCAAAGTGGATGGGTAGTAATATTCTCTATTTTCAATCATTTTTTGTCTAAATTTTCAATCCCATTTGACAAATTTGTGCATACAAATGGGTTTATTCTAACTTGTAATCTTCAAAAAGGTAAGGTAATATATTTTTCAACCAAAAAAGTTATAATTATTAAAAGTAATTTTCTTAATAAATATTGTCGGTAGGAATAATATATGGTTAGTTGGTATAGAGATATTGTGAAAGGGGGAAGGAATGAAGGAAGGGCAACTGAGGTGACCCAAATCAAAAGAAAAGGTGTTTCCTCCTTCATCTAAATGGCAAGGAAAGACTGAGTTTGATGTTATTCTTTTTTTCAATGTACAAAAATTGGGTCAAAGGGAATAAGATTCTCTTAATCCTACTTCTAATGAAAGTAATTATAGCATGGAATTGAAGCCAACTCATTTATTCACGAGATGATGATGATGATGATGGAAGAAAGTGAGAGAAGAGAAGAGAAAATGAAAAGGAGTCTTGCAACTCAACCCACAATAAATAAATAATTTGGTCAATTAGGGGAAATGTGGAATTTACTCTTGGAAGAGGAGAAAGAAAGAAAGTTTAGGTGGGCTTATTTTGATTTGACCAGGTGAAAGCCAACCATTTTATTTATTTATTTATTTAATTGATGGGAGAAGGCAAAGCATCTCTTATATTCTCATTTTTCGATCGAAAGCGATACTATCTCAAGAATCCAAGACTTGGTATCCTTCCAACTTATCTCTATCTGCCCATTACCATATTCATTTTTTGTTTATGAACCCAATACTAATATGCAATAATAACAACCAAGTCCTCGAGTTATTACTTTTTTTATAAATAGAAATATAATTTATTATTTATATCAAATAAATTCCTAACTAGCAACCCCTGTAAAATTGACTTGAATACTTTAGTGTTAAGTTATGGTGTGACATCTCTCTCCTTGTGAGGTATAAGTGGCACAATCATGTATATCATATATCATATACCTTATTTATGAATAGAGTGAAATACTAGATCAATAGTGATTGATTTTTTTTTTCTCTATTAAAGGGTATGCCCTAAAATTGAATAACGTAAAGGATGGTTATGCTGAAAATAGAGGCAATTGAGTGGGGGTATTGCATGCGATGGCAATGCTCAATCATTTTTTTACCCAAGCATTATGTGTTATTATAATGTTTGATTCTAGATATAGTTTGAGCATGCAAGACCTATTGATTGCTAAATTTTAATGATAAAAAAGGAAATAACAAATTATAAATTTCGTAGTAAATTAACTTCTACATCTAAATCAAATGATCATACGACATAGTTTTCATTTATGTATTTTATGTGGGTTTAAATGTATATATTTTTATATCCAATATCAATACAACATAATTTTTTAAAAAATTGACATCAAAATCAAAAAAAATTCAAAATAAATCTATCTATAATATTATATTTTACCTTCTATCATGCTAAAACAAAGGTGTATCCCAAAATGGGGTTTTGATAATGGAAGAAAAACCCACAAAAACTTCAAAAGAATCTTTGCTATTTGGTGATTTAAACAAGCATTAGATGCAACACAAAAATGACACCAAAGAAAAGAAAGCATAAAATCTTTGGCAATAGTGGACATAAATGAAATATCCCCACTAATAAAAGATAAAAACTTTAGCAATTCAATAGCACCACATGCAAGGACAATAGTCTAGTCTTTCTGCTTCAAATTTCCAAAAGACTTATTGATGTTTCGAATTTCCACAAGATTTATAGATTGATTCATATTGGGCCATTTCCATTCCATTCCCACCTTTCACTTTCAAGAAAGTTACAAACCCACTAGAATATATATGGGATTAGTTAGGGTAGATTCAATGTATTTTATGTTTAAAAAATTTTGTTACTTTTAATTTGAAATAATTTGTATAAAAACTTAAAATACTAAAATTTTGATCCTATTTTTATTTT
>JAXCLQ010000010.1:8135669-8145765 GCA_035584115.1 Cedrela odorata | reverse complement strand
AAAATTTTGTTACTTTTAATTTGAAATAATTTGTATAAAAACTTAAAATACTAAAATTTTGATCCTATTTTTATTTTTTTATTTTTATTTTAAATATTTATACATGTTATTTTAAATTGTAATTAATAAAAAAAATTAAATATAAAATACATCCAATATACAATACTAAACTCGAATATATATATATATATATATTGAATACAAAGAACAAAATGTAGAAATATATAAATAAATACATAAGGTATTAGAGAACAAGAAGAACTTGTACAACAAATATTACCAACTCTTAAAGCATCTTTCACGTGAAGACAAGTTCATGTTCATGTTCATGGCATTTATGTGACCTTGGCCTTTTCATCAAGGTATCTTTTTGTTCCATTATTATTATTTTTTAAAATTTTGCCAATATTTGTTTGGCAAGATGGAATCTTTTTGAATAATGGAAAATATGCTTCCCAAGCAAGTTAAAGGTTTTTGCAAATTTTGTAAGAATTTTGGGGGTGTCTTTGTCAACTTTTATGAGTTGTTCGGTGACATTATTGTTAGACAATGCTTGTGCCCTTAACAAGAATTCCACTTGCCCCCTTATCTCCATTTCTATCACTCTCTTCTTCTAGCATCATCATTTTCCACCCCCTATTCTTTTTGTCACATTTTAACCTTTTGAGATTTCAACTTTGAGAACCAAAACAATATGTGGTAGAAGATGTCTCAGTACATAAAGATATTTTCTCATTTCACTAAGGAAGTAATAGTTAATAAGAAAAGTAATCAAGTGGGTATGTAACAAAATGCTATTAGGAGTATATTTAATTTGAGGTAGATATTATCTAAGCATACAATTATGACATTGCATTGCATGCTTATCTTAATTTCTTTAATAAATAAAATAATATAAACTTCAACTACTAAGTTAGATCACCGCATAAATAATTGAATAATATATTAATTTATGATAGGATATTTTCATATATCTTTGATGGAATTTGACGAAATCATATATAAAAATGTATATTTTATAAAAATTAATAAAAAAAAATATCACTCAACATTAAAATCGTTATATTTAACAATTAATTGATTAATAAAAATTAAAAAAATATGAAAAAACTCTCTCTCAAACTTGAAGTAAGATGTGTGAAAATACCATAGAAGATTAGTTTTGTTAGTATAATAATTTACTGTTAAAGAGTATTTTTTATTAATTTTTATAAAATATACATTTATATAAAATTTCATTAAACATAAGGGGGTTATGTGAAAATAGCTATTAATAATATTTATTCCTAAGGCATTAAAATCCAAAATGGTTGGCTACAGAGGGACACCGTAAAGATTCAACAATCCAAGTAAACAAATAAGGTGGGAAGACGTGGCGCGTGGGGTGCGACGTGGCAAATGATGAGACAGGAATTGGATCGCCGCATATGAACGGCGGTACTTTTAGCATATTTCGAATTTTGGTGGATCCCACGATCCAAAAAGATTCTCTTTTAATTTTCTATCAATTCAGTCCCAAATTTGAGCTGCGTTTTTCAAACCCATCTTTTTCTATTGCAATTACATTTCCACCCCTAAAAGAAAAAGGTATCTTTCACTATTGTCCTCTTTTCCCATCATCCTCCATTTTTACCCCTTTCAACTTGTTCATATTACATTTTTATACCACAAATTTGATGGATGGATGGATGGATGCCTAAGATTCCATGATGTAATTAAGTTAATACACAAATAAGATTAGATTTATTAGAAAAGGGAGGGTGGGTATAGACATGAAACTGAAAATGCGGGTGTAGAATTAACATGAACAATTGACATTTGGTTGTGCACAAGTTTCTCTAGTGCCATAAATGGTGATGGGCCACTCTTTTCCGACCGCCCATTATCATAAAAGCCGAAACAATAAATGCCCACACACTGTACTCTTACCTTCATCTTCAATTGCTTTACCACCACCATTGCTATTTGCTACTTGTAGCATGCACTGGTCTTTGTTTGCCCTTGACTTGCCATCTTCAATGTCCATATTCTCCCTCGCTCGCTTAATATGACATCAAATTAAACGTTTTAAGTGTGAAGTGTCACCAACTGTTCAACATCATGTGCGAAAAAGAGACATGCTTCATATTTCTTTCATGGGTTCAAATTCAAATTCCCGAGAGTTGATTCTTGATTGCTTAAATTAAAACCTTTGATGCCCAGACATGAGGTCAAACGTTTTCCTAGCTACCATTATAATAAAATTCAATAGTTATTCATGTCTGTTGCAGCACAATCCCAACATTTTTATGTCCCAACAGGACGAGATATAGAGTCAAACCTCTTCAACTTCAAAGTTAAGGGTATAGAGATGAGACCACTTGACTGGTATGAATCTCAAATCTGTATAAAACTTAAAAAGAGGATGTTTGATACTGTTGTACTTCTATTTAACTTGGCAAAACTACTGAAAAATATTTGATAAATGCCAACTTTTAGCAAGAACCACTCGCTTTTCTACTGTGATTGCGATTCCATTGAAGCCGTAGCAACTCAATCCCAAACATACTCGTTAAGAATGCTGAAAGACTCGTGGGTATAGAGGGCAAAAAACATAATTCATTCAATGGTCACAAACTCAATTCCAGGCTATGCCATTCTGAAGAATGGCTTCTGGTTCACACTCAACTACTTTGAACAAATTATTCATATCTTTACCAACAAAAGGGAACTATAAAAAAAATCAACACAATAATTTTTTACTTCCTGCTTAGGGCATTTCATATTATTTCTAATTATAAGAAATAGTAATTCATGTACTTATTAACTACAAAAACAATTAATGAAATTAGCAAAAAAGGTTAATGAATCAAACACAATCTTGATAGCATACAAAGGTACACATTTTGTCACATATATGCCAGCACACCTAACCTAGAGGAAAATATTGTCAGCCCACTATGATGTTGTGACTTATCCCAAGTTCTGACAAAATGTTTAAAGCCCACCAATGGGATTGCACAAAGTACATCATAAATGCCCCATAAACCATTTTTGTAGCAGAAGGTCAAACATAGGATGAAAGCATTACTAATTTTGCAATCCCAGCAAGACCATATTGTATGGCAAACTGGCCTTCCATATTGCCACATCTTATCTTTCCACCATTAAATGCAGCATGTCTCCATATGCAAATCGTGCTTACAAGAGACAAGAATGAAGCAAATGGGATACTATAACCAATGCCTCAAAGCTTCTCCTCTTATCCGATGGATCCTTCAAAATCAAGAAGAAAACAATAAGGAAGATGAGAGAAATTGAAGTGCCAGAATTTGACAACAATCTAAGATGATGCTGATCAAGCATTTGGTAAGTAGAAGGAAATGAAGACAACATAAAGCTGAACTACCATAAGAATTTGTATCACAAAACTTGAAATGCTGCATTTGGTATATTTATAAGGTGAACACAAAGTGAAATGGAATAAAACGAGATAAATATAAATATTTGGCATTCAGTTTCAATGATTAATTAAGCCAAGGCAAACCAAGTATTTACAGCTTAAGATTTGCTTGCTAAATTAAAGTCAAACTCAACTCAATTGAGCTTATTTATTAGCCTAGCCTATCAGACCTCCATCCTTCTGCTGTTTTTCTTTACAGTTTGGCTCATCTAAACCTGAATGGTGAAGAAAATGAATCTGTTACCCTAAACCAAGATAATTCTAACAACAGCGGTAGACTTGTATGTTGTTTCTTTTTATGGTGAGTGCAAAGATAAGGTGAAAGCTGATTTTTAATTTAAGCAAAAGTCATACAATTGGCTATGTTTCCCTAATTTTACTCTTAGAATTTCCTAGGTTCGAAGGAAGATGTTGATTGTCTTGTGGTACACAAAATCATTTAATATAAAAACACCCTACTTTATTCTTGATTGTCTTCTGTTGGTAGACTGTTGAAGTACCAAATTTATGAAATCATGTGCTGCAGATACAAAGGATCTGACCCGAACAAGTTGATAGCCTGTAGGTTTGAAGTAAACAATCTCACCTTCTCCCACCGGCTTGCACCTCTTTTCCTTTTGTCTAGAGTTTGGCTGGAAGTGTAAAAATTAGGGATTAGACATTTTTACAAATAGAAGATGTGACTTAAACAGTAAGACAACTTTCTGATATGAGAAACGTTTCATACACTACCTTACTGTAAACAACAGGACAGATTTCTTAAACTAAGAAATATACAAGCACAATTGAACCAATGTACATATAAGCAAATGTGTGCAAAGCACAGACAAAAGCCAAAAGAGAAAGAACAGTATGAAGACTAAGATATTTAAAAAGACAACTACATTTCTAGTATTAACACTCAAAACTTTAAAGATAGAAGAAGCTTGATTAAGGAAATACCATTTTCCTCATCTAGCGGCCATATGTGTCTTGTCAGGGCTTTATTCATTTGAAACATGTTGATAGAATTAACACGAAAAAGAGCCTGTAAAGATTCATCGCATATTATATTCCGCTTATTCTTGGGATCTTGCAAATCCTTCTCTCGAATATAGGACCAAAGTTTCTTGACAACCTACCACCAAAAGGACAGCAAGGATAAAATATAATAAAAGAGTGAGCTGTGAAATTATGGTTCAAAGATATTTATCAACAACATGAGCCCAAAAAAACTGGAGAACATTTTATCTGAAATTCTATGAACAGACCTCTGTTCTGGCCAATTCAGGTCCTCCAACAACTGTCTGAAGTTCTGGAGAAAGACTACACAGTTTAGTAAAGCCACCTCTCCTTTTCTTGACATCTTTATCTACCTTAGTTGATCTAGTTGACAAGATAGATTACTTTAGTTCAGAAAACGTCAGCACAATGAGTCACAGATTATAGTAACATCAGACCACAAAATTCAACAGTATACAAATTTGATTTCCTATGCCAACATATGGATTTATTTGAACATCCTCAAATATATATGAAAGACAATGACCAATCATATAGAATTTCAAATCATCAACTCCAACAATAAAATAACATTGTTAGTACAAAACTTAATTCAATATCCATACAAGAAATTAACAGCAAAAATTACAAATAATAAAAACAACCGAAAGGACTAACCACATAATAACTATTTGAAGCAGAAATCATTGCAACCCTAAAAGTTGAATAGGTGAAAAGTATATGTAGTTGTACGGGATATTGCAATGGTATCAATTTCAGATTGCAAATCTTAAAAAATACATCTAAATGAAGTTTGCAATATATTCCTTCCCCTAATTGGCATTATTTATGTATTAAGACTTATTCAACCCCACACCACCCACTTGAGTTCAACATAATGCAACAGCCGAAATCAAACTAGTGAAAACTAATCCACAGATAATGTCTCACAAACACCCTTTATGAGCAAGTGGACAAAAGGTCGACAAAATTTTTGGAGACAGGTAGCTGGCTAACTACAATGAACAATTATTCTCAATCTCTTGAGCTCAAGAATCTTTTGTTCAATCTCACTATAAAAAAATGATCAGCTTGACAATTTTGTAAGCCATCCGCACCTATTAAATGTAACAATGCAACTGTTTGACCTAGAATAAGAGCAATTTGGACTTAATAAATTTGAAATCCGTAATTTAAACTAATATAGATAAATACTACAGGAAGGCTTTGCATGTACTTCAAGTAATATTTATTATTTCAAACACAGAATTATAGGAGGAAAAATAAGAAAGAGAGAACGAAGAAGTAAAAACAAAAAAGAATTAACAAAAAGACAAGGCTGCAAGAAGAACTGACCCTTTTCTCTTGCTTCTTTGCTTAGTACTCTTTTCCTCTTCTTCTTCTTCTTCCTTTGGATTGTTAAAATCTCTTGACGCAGAATGATGACCATCTTCACCTTCTATCTTCTGCTTCACATTTTCTGATTGTCATCCATAACTTGGCATATTATTCAAACCAAATAACTAAGCCATGCAAATTTAGGATGATACCTCTAAAGGCAAATATACCGATAGTGAAATAAAACGGAAGTTCAATGTGATCCAGTTTGTGTTGTGGGAGTTGAAGTTCTGATTGAAGAAAAAAGTAAACATCCTATGGTAATCCAAATACTGGAAAATGTGATCAGATTGTACCAAAAAAATATTAATCTTATACTGCTTTCATAAAAAATTCAGAAACCCAACAAGGAAAGTCATACTGAGAACTAATATAAGCCATTTATCCACCATATACCAAATAGTAACAAACTAATTCTTTATAGTTATGTACATGCGCTTTTGAAAAACAACAATGTAGTAGCTAACATGTAACCCACTTTCTTCGGCCAAGTTCAAATACCCACCCACAAATACTCAACACCAATTGCATTTCATTTGGTAAAATAAATATGTTTAACTAAAAGAAGTTATAGTTTTTTGGTAAGACTGAGTTATGTTTAATCATTTTTTTATGTCAAAAGATTTTTTTTCATATATGAATATATCTATAATCCATTACCCAAAAAATAAAAAATACGACGAAGTTTACAACAAGAAAAATGATTATAGCCATTTGTTTCCAATTATTCACTCTATATTCCACAAGCAATATGAAAAAAAATGTTAAATCATGAAGAAAACTATGCACATATCTACTCTCAGCAACAAAAAGACACTAGAGAATAACTTCTTAAACAAAGTACCATCTTCTGCACTCAGCGGCCAAATATGCTTCGATAAGGCCTTATTCATTTTGAACATATCAATAGAGTTTACACGGAAAAGAGCTTGCAATGACTCGTCACATATTATTTTTCGCTTATTGTTTGGATCCTGCAATTTATTTTCTTTGATATATGCCCAAATTTTCTTCACAACCTGTAACAACAGTGATGGGTAAAATATAAATTAATCCTCACCAGCACAATGTAACAACAGTTTGGAAGGAAATTATCTGGATATACATATACATGCTGTCGATTTTACCTCAGTTCTTGCCAATTCAGGTACTCCGACAAGCCTTTGAAGTTGTGTAGAAAGGCTACATAATTTGTTAAAGCCACCTCCCCTCTTCTTGACTTTTTTTTCCACAGACCTAATGGACAAAATGAAAATAACGATGTTCAGCAAAATCAATATCAATGAATTAAATTAATTAACGCATGCTTTCATATCCTAGCATTCGTTATAGCATATAGTCATTACAGTGTCTCGATATATATCAAATTGACTTGATAACAAACAATCATAACAATTCAGACGCAATTGTTCATGAAAAGTATAGAATCCAAAATTCATAACCTCAAAACAAACTAGAAACTTAAAATGAAAAAAAATTACGGAATTTTTAACCCAGTGAAAGAAAAGATCCACCATACTCATTATAAACTCAACTCATAGCTCATACGCATAATTAATCAACTTGTTGTAAGGTCCATATTCATAGATTTTACGACAATCATAACTACCAACCAATTCTTTTTTGTAAGGGAAAGTGAAAGATTCGATGCAATTACACATGCAATGCAGAATATCTCATCAAAGCAGTAAACCTTCAAGCATGAAACAATCCATAGAAATTTCTTGAAATTCCCATGAAATTACTGATCAACCAATAGAAAATGGTTAAAAAAGAACAGAACATAAATACCCTTTTTCAAATTTCTTTGAACTAAAAATAATTTCTAGTTTTTTACAGAGCAAATCATTAACAAAGAAGGAAAAACAATGTCTTTTTCTTTTTTCTTTAAAAAAGGAAAAAAGAAAGAAAACAAAGTAAACAACTTACGGTTCTTGTTGGCTTTCACTTTCTTCTTCGTCTACTTTTACATCAACGACGTCGTTTCCTTCTCCCACATTTTCTTCTCGCTCTTTCTCTACGGTTTGGATGAAAACTTCGATTTGTTCCGTAACGAAAGTCCTTCGGTCCGATAAGTCCACCTTAAACTCTTCCTCCAGTTGCCTTCGTACACTGCGAGCAGTTGCCGTGTTAAGGTCCGACGTCTGGAGAATTTCTTGGAGCCGCGCCGCCAGGTCCGAGTCCGATACCATTTTCGATTCTTCGATATTTCCCGGGCTACAGAAAATAGAGTGGAGAGTTTCGGAAGAGGGACAGATGGATGAGAATTTTGGAGGGGATTGGTGCGAGGGTATTTATGGAACTAGGAAAGCGGCCAATACTTAATGCCGTTTTTAGGTATTATAGTTGTCGTTTTAATGAATTTATAGTTTTTTCAATATTAACCTGTCAGTAATATTAAAAATAAGAACTGGGTATTAAATAGTCCATCAAACTTCACTCAATCCGAATTTTTAAAAATAAAAAATAAATAAAAAGTAATTAAATATAGTATGTGCTGTGGATAGTTGAGTTATAAAATTACTATACTTCATTGTTGGCTGAGTATGTAATTACTATATTTTATTGATAGTTGAGTATGAAATTACTACACTTAATTGATAGTTGAATCAACCATAATCCATATTTCATTTATACTATCGGCAGCACTTAAAATGCATATTAAGTGAATATGATCAATGATCTATCCCAATGCATTTAGGAAAGGAGAAACAAAAAATAAATAACTAAGATCAATACATCATTACCACTAATCTCATATATGCAGAGGCAGAGGCAGAGCCAACAGTTTAAAATTTCTTCCTTCCCTAATTTCATTAGATAACAAGTTAAACTTTGCAAGCTGTTTCTATATACAACTGCAGAAGCTGGCCAGGATGGATTGGATAAGTAGTCCCTAAATTTCATGAAATCATTGGCTTTGCCACTTAGCTTTTTCATTCTTAGCAATCTGTATAACTAATCAACACATATGAAAGTACAAAATCAAACAATACAGCTACGATGCAAACACTACCAATTATCACCATCACTGCAATCAGAGGCCTTTTCATCGGAATCAGACCCACTATCAAAGCTGATGATTTGAGTTTCTTCTGTTCTATTCTCATCGCCACCTTTGAAAAATTCTTCTTTCAGCTCGTCCAAAACATAAGGTTCTATCAGTTTCCAGAACCATGTCGAATTGCTTCCAAGAAAACCTATCCAAAACACTTTCCCCCTCTTCTTTACTCTGCAATCAAGAGATTTTGCTTTCAATGTTTTGACAACCTTTGCAGCACCCTCATTGCTTCCCTTCAGTTTTAATATAATATCCCCTACTGATGTCCTATGCCCCCCATACATAAACCAATATGCCAGAACTCGTGGTGACAGCCATCGATGAATTAGCTTGGGAATCAAGGGCCGGCCTTTTGGCCAAAACTGGTCTGCATAAAAACCAAAATAAGAGTGCGAGATCGTAGAAAACCTGTATGGTATATCATCACTTCCATCTCTCACCTTGCTAGAAGGATGTAACCACTCATGGTACTGGTCGTATAAATGTTTCCTCAAAACTGAATGCATTCCAGAATTCTCATTGAATTCAAATCGGATCATGTGCCTCTTCCTCTCTTCATCTGATTCAATACGCAGACCACCTAATAGCAAACCTATTAAATTCTCTCGCTGTTCTTTTCTTAACTTCAGGCTTACTGGTTTCTTGACCACTTTCCTGGTCAAGCTTAAGACATAATCAAGTTTCTCCATTAATGGTGACTCAATATCATATTTCTTCTGGCACATCAGATCATATAACTTTTCAGCCTTCAAATAATCTCCACAAGAGAGATATGCCCTTAAAATGGTGTTGCATGATCTAGTGTTAACACCAATTGTCTCGTCATTTTGCATTTGGTTAAAAATTTCCTCAGCTTTCTCAAGGTTACCAGCATTGGCCAACGATTCCAAGTATATACCATAAATAGTACGATTGGGTCGACATCTCTCAAGGCACTCAGAGAACGCCAAGTGCAATCTACCATGCATACCCAAATTGAGGTACATGTTTGTTAGATCAATGTAAGAAGGCATAAGTGGTTTCATACCACTCTCCACAAACTCTTTCAATAGAGATTCTGCAAGTTCTGTCTCCTGAGCTTTACATAACACCTCTATGATCTTATGATATGCAGGAACACTAGCACAACCCATACGGTCCTGCATCTCCCTAAATATATTCAAAGATTTCATAAATTCTCCAATCTTGGCATAAGCTTCCATTTTGTAAACAAA